>QLSR01001494.1:49548-84497 GCA_031780015.1 Citrullus colocynthis
GGGGGGGGGGGGGGGGGGGGGGGGGGAAACTCGGTCAAAATAAAAAGCATTAAAATTTCGCGTCTTAAATGAAATTGGCGGACTAGAATTATCATCCAACTTTAGCCCAAACTCAAAAGTAGTTGGACCCAAGCCCAAAAGCAACCAGGTGAAGCTCATGAGGCCTATAGGAAGCTTCTATAAAGGTCTGAATTGAAGAACTAAGGAACTAAAGGTTGAAGCTTTGAAGATCCAAAATCAAAAGACTCTTTAAAATTCTTAAACTCCCACATGCCGACCCAAGTTGATCAACAAGTTAGAGGTCAATCCAAAGTCGATCAATAAGCCTTAGGCCAATCCAAGTCAATCAACAAATTAGAGGTTAATCAAATCGAACAACAAGTCCAAAGGTCAATCCTCCAGGAAGATCATCAAGCCTAAATATTGATTACAAAGATCAATAAGCCCAAAGATTAAAGTAAAAGAAAACATCAAATGAATTATTTAATAGAGATTGTATTCGCTGTGTTGAAATCAATACAAATACAAAATTCAACTCCACGAATTAAATTTCTTTCAAAATCTTGTCGGTCCATTTGATAACGTTTTCATTTCTTGTTTTTTGTTTCTTATTTCCTATCTTTTAAAAACTAGAAACAAGAATATGGATAACTATTTCTGTTTCTTATTTCTTGAAAAGAAAAAGAAACATAAATAAAAATTTGTTTGATAAGTATTTCATGTTTATTGTATTTTTTTCCTCTTATCTTTCTTCTTATTTTGTAGTTCGAATATAGTTTAATTATGTAAAATAAAAAAAATATAACATGCATTAAAAAATAAAAATTAATTTAAAACATTTATATTATCAAATACAAATAAGTCTCAATGCAAAATCAACAACAATAATACAATTGATTTGAAATATTATTTCTCATCCAAGTCATTTGTCTTAAATGATGTTGACTCAAATCCAACACAATTACATATATGATGGGATATTCAGACATATACACTATAAGAATTAGGCCTTTTGCCAATGCCAATAATCATTAGCCTAGCTCCAAAAATGCGTCGGCTAATCCTATGCCAACGCTAAGTTGTCGGCAGCGGGAATCGCTGGCATAAATCCGTCAGTAGAACCTCTATCGATGCATAAAAAAGAATCGTTGACGTATGTTGGAACTGCCGACGATAGCCGTCAAGTCGAACCATACCCGTTAAGTCAAACCAACGCCAATGTTAGCAACATGTGTTGGCAAAAGTTATATACGTTGATGCAACAATGTGGCGTCGATAGTTCTTTAATTTCGATGGTTTGAAAACGTCGCCAGCATATTCTCGCAATGCCGACAACATATACTTGGCATCGGTAGTTCTTCTATGTTGACGGTTATAGTTTGCTGCTGACATATCTTTGAATTGTCGATGCCTCCTAATACAATATGGCATCGGCATAGGCCTATTTTTTCCCAAAAAAAAAAATGTTTTATAATTGCATTGTTTTTCCACTTATTCATTACTTTAGTTTGTACCTAAAAGCAAACAAATTATACCAAATACTAACAAAGATTCATTCAATATTATCATAGAAGTCTCATAAGTGTTTTATATAGCACCAAAATAAAGTTGCACGCAAAAAAAAAAAAAAAAAAAGTTTGAAATATTAGTAATTTGGTCCCAAAACAAACACATTACGGAAAAGTTGAGACCAACTTCTAGTTTGCTTGCTATGAAAAGTGATTTTCATTGAAAGTTGGTCCTGGAAAAACCCAAGTAGAAAGAACACATCTAAACATTCAAAGTCATTCTCACTTTAATGTTCAAAATCATCTCAACCTACATTTATCACTCCAAATTTAAGAAAAACATCTCAACCCAACTTTCACCTCATATTTAAAACAAATAAATAACTATCAATGAACATCTTTCCCAATCTTTTAAGTCAAATAACGCATCCCAACCCACATTTATCACCTCACATTTAAGAAAAATTAACAATATAGATCTAAACTTATAAAATAAACTATAAAACATCTCATCCCAACTATAAAACATCTCTGCCTTTGTTACCATAAGTTATGCCCTTATTGCGTTCCTTGAATCTCTACCTTTTGTTCGTCAAATTGCTCCTCTAAACGATTGAGAACTTATCTCGAAATTGAATCCAATCTTTATTCATTTTTAATGATATTTTTCCAACTAAACTCTTAATTCCTATAGTCTTAAACAATTAAGCAAAAGAAATTTTTTAGTTTTAACTAACATATAAAATTGAGGCTAGTGTTAAAAATAACTATTGAGAGATTTCAAGTTCTAAAACATCTAAATTTACATTCTTTTTTTTTTTCAATACTTTTTTTTTTTTTTGGGGGGGGGGGGGGTTAAATTTATTTTTTTTTTTTTTTGGGGGGGGGGGGGGGGTTAACTTTAATTTTGATTACTTTTGGTGAGGATTAGAGGGAAGAAATTTTTTAGTTTTAACCAAGATATAAAGTTGAGGCTAGTGATAAAAATAACTATTAAGAGGTTTTAAATTCTTAAACATCTAAACTTACATTCTTATTTTTTTCAATTTTTTTTTTCTAACTTTAATTTTGATTGCTTTTGGTGAGAATTATACTCAAACAAACAACAAAAAAATGTAACTCAAACCAACAATAAAATCATTATCATAGACAACCAACAAAATATTCATACTAAAATCTTTATGAACCATAATCATAAATATATAACAATTAAAATCAAAACCCAAACCTTTATCAATAGGCTCTCCAAGCACGTTGAAGCCAGCTTACTCCGTAATTTAAACAAAAATAGAATTCCAAATTGGATCCAAAATTGACACTTTAAACAAAAATAGAATTCCAAATTGGATCCAAAATTGACGGGTTAGTGTGAGCTTATCTAACAAAAAAATAAAAAAAAGATAACCAACAAAATATCCATTAATCTCAACAACTAAACCAACATGTAAATCTCAATAACCATATTAAGTGTTTCCAAATGATTTAACAACAAAAAAATTCAAATCACACCAACAATGCAAATATCAACAACAAAAAATAAAAATCACACCAAATTAAAATTTAAACAAAAATGTAAGTCTAAACAACCATACCCAAAAATTCAAAATTTCAAAATAAAAACTAGTCCAAAAACCTTTCATGAAAGACTTACAGAGAAAGATGGCTAGCGGGCGGATTCCAACGGGGTGGTGGTTGGTCGGTAGTTTGAGAGGGAGAAGAGGGAGAATAGGGCGGTGGGTTTGAGAGGGAGAGGAAGGGCGACAGGTTTGAAAGGAAGAGGGAGAGAAGTGGCGGCAGATTTGAGATGGAGAGGAAGACCCACGGTAGTTTGAAGGGAGAGGAAGAGAAGATAGTCGAATTTGAGAGGGAGAGGGAGAGGGAGAGAAATCGTTGGGATTTGTCAAGTTTGAGAGGGAGAGCGAGGAGGGTCGGCGCGACACACACAGAACTTGGGAAGAAGAGGAAAAGGGAAAATAAAATTAGGGTTTTATTTTTAAAATTGTCGACGCCTGACTTGTGGCGTCGACAAATCTCATCCTATGCCAACGCCACCTAATATGCCGGCATTGGCCCATTTTCGCCAACAACCATAATAAACCGCTAGCAAACTCTTGTACTGACCATAATTAATATGTCGTTGGCATAGACTCCTTTTCTATTGACGTTTACATTTCAAACCGTCAAAAGAGCATTTTTTGTCGATGACTTTTTATGGTGTCAATATAGGTAAATTCTCTTATAGTGATAGTAGTAATTACACTGTCATTTGGAAAAATAGCAAAAGGCAGAATTGTTTTGAATTATAGCAAAACACATGAATGCATGTGGGTCCAATTTTCGAAAATTCTAAAATGTCCTCATCCTTTTTAATTGTACTGTAATTAATTTGACATCTTTATTAATGAGATTGTAATTAATTGTTTAAATATATAATGTGGGCTCTATTAATATCTCGACAAACTTTCAACGTCAACTAAGAGCATCTTTTCAAGTGGATAATCGCCTTAAATCTCGAGATTTAATTTGGAGCCTTAATAAGTCTTAAATAACTCAACTCTCACTATTAAAGTTCATATTCATCGAAGAATTTCATCTTTCCCTCTATCTCTCTTTTGCACATTTATTGAGAAACTCCAACTTTGCATTCTCAAACACAAACTTTCTAACTCCAAACTCTCAACTCACAAACACCCTTTTGAAAACTTAAGAACCAAATGCATCTACTATAAAATAAAAATAAAAAATAAAAAACGAAAAAGAACTTGAGAGCTATAAATATACATTTTGAAAACTCATAACCAAATGCATTTATAATTTGATTTCATCCTCAAGATTTTGAACTCCCCCTAACATAAATTTAGATTGAAATTTCTAAAGCATTCATTCTATTCTAAAGATAATAATGGAAAGAAAAAAAAAAAACTTGAAGAGAGAGTAAAACTCAATATAAAAATTAAAAAAAAAAAAATCATTATATTCAGTTTGTTGTGTTCCAATTAATAAAATCACATCCCTATTTATTCTAATAAAAAGACACAACCCTTGGTCATTCCAATCTAAATTTAGCCAAACAACATTATTCTTAAATGCAAATTTATGAATTTAAAAGGTGCATAAGGCATAAAAGTGGTAATAAGTTTGGATTTTAAATTTATAAAACTTATTGGATTAACATGCACTAGCTTGAGTCGATGCAACTCATGTTTTTGCTTAGACGTGGACATTCAATTTGCTTCTTGTAGTCCCTTTAACTTTAGCTCTCGTGATTGGACTTTATGACATATTAATCCACTAATGATTTGGGTCGAATTTGAGTATGGCCCATTAATTTTGAGTTGAGTTGAGTTATCTAACTTAGTGTTTGGTCCACTAACTTCACAAATCGGTGTTAAAAAATTCCACTCTATAAACTTTAATAGTGTTCAAGAAATTCTCCTTCCTCCCCCCAATGTTTCCAATAATGACTCTACTCACTAGCCATCGACGAGAACCTACTTCGACAGCAACCATTGTTGGTGACTACTGCTACCTCGCTCTAGCAACATGCTCCAACAACCACCTTTTGTGCCCAAACTATGACAACCACCTCTAATGAAGATCACCTCCTGCAATCCTCTCAAGAGACCACCTTCGACGTTCAACTCTATGTGACTACCACCTCCAATAGTCAACTTCAATGATCACCTACGGGGACCAACTCCGACCACCAACTCTATCTATCATCTTCAACAATTAACCCGAACAACCAACTTAGTTAATTATATATTTAAAAAAAAAAAAAATTGAAGGAAAAAAAATTTTAAAATTAAAAAAAAAAATTTTATTTTTAAAATAATTTATAAAACAACTTTTAAGAAATTTTAACTAAAAATTTTAAATTTTTATTTAAAGTATTTAAATATTGTTTTAAAAAAAAATTAAAATTTTTAATTAAAAATTTTAATTTTTTTTTAAAGATATTTTTACCATCAAGTTTTTTTTTTTTCTTTTAACCCATTTTTTCTAATAATTTTAAATTTGTATTTAAAGATATTTTCACCATCAAGTTTTTTTTTTTTCTTTTAACCCATTTTTTCTAATAATTTTAAATTTTTATTTAAAGTATTTAAATATTGTTTTAAAAAAAAATTTTAAAAAAAAAAAAAAAAAAAAAACTTGATGGTGAAAATATCTTTAAATACAAATTTAAAATTATTAGTTAACAGTGCTTAATAGTCGTCTTATATAGTACTTTTAAGATTAATAGAAACACTTTTAGCATATTACAAAACCAAACAAATTTATGTATAAAAACACTTGCATTTCACCACACTTGTCCGAAAGCTCAACCATGGATATTCTACCAACATGGTGCATGATATTGTCCACTTAGTTTCATCCAAAAGGTTTTATGCCATTGGAGATAGTTGTCCTCCCTTGTATACTTATGATCATCCCTTTATCTAACCAATGTTGAACTTTGATCGCATTCTCAACATTAATATGCATAATGAATTCAACCCTTTAATGATCTACCTTTTTTTCTACATATTATGTACCCACATATATTCCACTAATGTAAAAGTATATTGTAATTTTGTTGTTTGTATGTATGAACAAGAGTACTTTATTTACTTCAAATACAATGGCTACATGTAAAAAAGTTGTAAAATATATGTGAAAGTTTTAAGTTGACATCCCGATTGAGTGTTAAAAATTTGGAAAAATATATATGCAATTAAAGAGTTAAAATAACCATAAAAAAATCATATGTTTACTCTCGACTTAATAACCCAACTTTATATCCCAAATACATACTTCTTTACTATCTATGGACATATTAATTCTAGATGTCATAACTCACTCAATATTTTAAGTACCGCTGAAATTATAAACTTCTCTTCTAAATTAGATGTTTGAATCTTCACAGTTAATTACTATGTTCAGAGTATGTAGTTTTTTTTTTTTTTTTATATTTGATTTCATGATAAAATAGATGTTAAAATGCATTTAACTATTTTTCATGATTAAAAGTTCTTAAAAAAATTTGTGTAACAAGAATGTAGAATTTTGAAATAGAATGTTACAATTGAATCAAAATATAAAAAGAAAGAAAGAAAAAAGAAGAATGACCATTTTGGATATATCTTATAAAAATTGAGCCTACTGAAAAATTCAAATCTAATTATTAAGGTCTTGTTTAGTAATCATTTCGACTTTGTTTTATAATTATTTTATTTTTTATTTTTGGTTTTAAAAAGTAAATCTATAAATACTACTTTTCCCTCAAAATTTATTCATTTGTTATCTACCTTTTACCAATTGTTTAAAAAATCAGACCAAAAATTGAAAACTAAAAAAAATAGCTTTTAAAAACTTGTTTTTGTTTTTTGTATTTGGCCAAGAATTCAACTATGTTACTTAAAAAAGATGCAAATCAATGTAAGAAATGGAGAGGAAATAGACTTAGTTTTCAAAAACAAAAAACGAAATATTTACCTTGCCATTCGTTTTTGGTTTTTGGTTTTTAAAGATTAAGTCTATTTTCTCTACATTTCTTACAATAATTTGCATATTTTTTTTAAGTATAATGGTTGAATTCTTAGCCAAATTCTAAGAACGAAAACAAGGTTTTAAAAGCTACCTTTTTTAGTTTTCAAATATATATTAGTTTGGTTTTTTTAAACAATTGGTAAAAATTAGACAACAAAAAAAGAAATTTGGAGGTGGAAGTCTTGTCTATAGGCTTAATTTTAAAAAACAAAAACAAAAAACGAAATGGTTACCAATGTTTGGGCCTAAGGTGTTGTTGATAACTATTTGGTTCTTGGTTTTTAATTTTTGAAAATTAAGCCTATAAGCAACCCTTTTACCCATAGATTTTTTTTATTGTTATCTACTCTTTACCAATGTTTTCAAAAGAAAAAACAAGTCAAATTTTCAAAACGAAAAAAAAAAGGTAATTTTAAAAAAATTATTTTTATTCTGAAAATTTGGTCAAGAATTCAACCATTTTGGTTAAAAAAGATGCAAATCATTGAGTCACACTCATTTTGGCTATATATATTTAAATTTATAAATAAGCATTTTATGTTTTTAGATAAGTTAAAATGTTTATTATTTCTATTACATTCATATTAATGACATTTATGTTTCATGAATTCATTAAAAATTGTGAAAATATCGATGAAAATATTGACATTCTCAGACTAAATAATTTCTCAATTGACCCAATATGCATGTGATCTAATTTAAAATAAACTTTACCTTATTTCATTAAATAATTACAACCTTATTTCAAAAAACCAAAATCAATATTAACATAATAGGCTAAATTATACCCAAATAAATAATATCCCTCCATATGGGTGATAACCTAAAATGAAGAAAGACAATACATTTATTATTAATTTCTCACTTACTTTAATAATATAAAAGTCAACAAGCATGACTTTCTTTTTCACATTGTTTAAGTTTTCTTGAAGACTTGAACTATTGAATAAAAATCAGATTCTAATATATCCTAAAACTAATTAGGTTTGCAATTTGTATGCACCTGTTAATTTTAAGGTTAAATTATAATATACTTTTTAAATTTGTGTAAAAAGACTCTTTAAAGCTTTTAAAAATGGTCTAATAAGCCAGAAACTTTCAATTGTATTGTAGTCTATAGACTTAAAAATGTGCCAAATAAGTTTTTCAATTTCCAATTTTGTATCTAGTAAGTCATCAGTATATTTCAACAATTTAATTCTTAGATTTTCGTTAAAAAATTAATTTATGTATAAAACGATTCAAAACTTTTAATTTTGTTTTTAGTAGCTTCGTAAATGTCAAATAAGTCAATGACATATTAGACACCAAATTGAAAATGTAAGAACCTATTGAACATAAAATTGACAAGTTAAGATTTTCTTAAATTAATTAAATAGGTACCATTCTCGAAGTTGAAGGATTAAACTTGTAATTTAACCTAATTTTAAATTTATTTAATGCACACTATCTATTATTAAGTAAAATATATCTTAGTTAAATCATAAGTTTGGTTCTTATACTTTTAAAGTGTTGAGATTGGTGTGTCCTAAATCTTTTGGGTCTTGTAGTTTTGTAAATTGTATATACATTTTATTTATTGAATAAAATAAGAAGTTATTTTACCTATCTTATGCATTAACCCAATCCAATAAACTAAGATTCCATGGTTGTTTTATGTGAACTTAAACATGTATGTGGTTGACATACAAGGTTGGATCATGCTTAAGTAATAACCAGAAGGTCTATTGTATAGGAATAAGGTTGGGTGCCTTATTCTGGTAACACTACAGATACGACCCACTTTGTAATTGTTACAAGGAAGTTGTAAAGTGTTACAAACGATTTGATCTTATTCCTATGCAAAGAGTTTGTATAAGACCAGGCCCCGAAATGTTTAATTTCTCTTTGTAACGTCTTTAATATTGTAGAAATTAACATTTCATAGGATGACTATAGGTAACTCGACCTGAATCCTAAGTGAGTTATGAACTCCAGTCTATGAGGGCAATCCTTTGATTTGTATGGGTGGGAGTGGCCAAATCTCGACTTAATAAGCTTACCATTTTGGAGATTTGTCTGATTAGGGAGCTAGGAACATATCTTTACAAGAGGGAATTCACTCCTTCCCGTATTTAGGGTAAGTAGATAAATTACTCCCTTGACGGCTGGTTTTAGGTCTTGAACAATGAGGCCTCACTCTCTCACTGGCCCAAGAGGGGTTTTAGTTTATAGTTGTACTATAAACAGTTTGTTCATTAGAGGAATTAGTGGTACTTAAGGAGTTAGATATAACTATAGGGGTAAAATGGTAATTTGGCCCAATTGTAGTTATGAGTAATTTGTGAAGGGTTGACTTACTATTAATTAGTAAATTCCTTGGACACAAAAATATATCTATAGTGTGAAGAGTGCAACTGTAAGTCTTTAGTGGAGTGACCTACAGTTAATGAATGTTGATTAATCTAATTAAAAAGTTTAATTGATTAATCTTATATAATTGGAGCTTCTAACTATAGGACTTTGAGGTCCCCTTGTTAGCTCATAAAGGATTAGTATTAGAATCAAACATTTTGGTTTAATTTGAAATGTTTAAATTAACAAGGGAATTAATTGTATGTAATACAATTAGCATAATGTATATAGATACATTATAATATAAAGTTTATTTTGAATGAGATTCAAATTTTGTACTTTATGTTATAAGAGAGATAAATATTTAAATGAGATTTAAATATTAATTATATGAATGAGATTCATATAAAAACTATAGGTTAAAATTAATATGAATGAGATTCATATTAAAACTATAGGTTATGTGAGAAAATTATTTGAATATGATTCAAATTTAAATTAAATATGAGATAATTAATTTTATTTAATTATATTTATAAAATATGATTTAATATAATAAAATAGAATTAATTAATAATAATATTACTATATTATTATATTAATAATAACTCCCTCCCCATGTTTAAGGAGAGTTATTCCCTCTCTCACAATAGTTCACGTAAAGAAGAGGAAAGTCACAGAAAGATGATATTGCAGAAAAGTTTTGTGATCTATATCTCTCTCTCAAATTCTCTCTTCTTCCTTCTCAAGAATTCCCTTGCCAAAATTCAAAGAGAGCCCACCAAACTCTTTTATTTAATTCTACCTAGAAAATAGCAAGGTAACGTTTGGTGGTGTTCCTAGATCAATTATCGTTGAATTCTATAGACTCATTTGGGCTCCAATATATACTACCATTACAGTTAGATATACTATAACAATAATTGAGTATAGATAAGAATATTAATATTGACAAATATTTCTAAATTGATTATATATTTAAGCAACTTATGAAGTTTATTTTAATGTTTTAAAATGAGTTATGATTTTTTATTCATTATGTTATATTAGCATATTCATCACACTTTTCATCCTTCATTTTAGATTATAAACAATAATAAACAATTAATCTTCAAAATTGAAAATTAGCAACATTGTGTTTTTCAGAAGAAAGACAATTTTTTTTTTTTTTTTTTTTTGTAACAAATACAAATTTAAATTTTCTTTTGAAATTATATTTTAAATATGAAGACAAAGTATACAATATAGACAAACTACAAGGTGCAATTTGTAAATGTCCCTATGTATATGTATATTAATATTAGCTCGACATGTACAAAGAAAATAGGAAACTTTGGGGTGACCATAGCTAGCTAATTTAACTATAAATTAAACTCTTTGCTTCAAATAATTGGTTTTAGAAAAATAAAAAATTCAGACAATGACTCATCTAATGGATAATAGTAGCACTTATTTTATTATATAATCATATATAAATGTTATTTGTTACAAGCTTTACATAAATATATAATCATATTAAAAAATAAATTCAATAACCAATAATTAAGATAGAGCAATTTCATTTAAAAAAACAATTAGGTTTGTTTGTCTACATTTTTATCATTTTTTTCCAATTTTTTATTTTATTTTAGGAAAATTATTTTAAATAAAAAAACTGTTAAAAATATTTATAAATAATATTAAAATAATATCATCTATCTGCAAGACCATTATAGATCGTAATAGACTACTATTTGTGTTTATTGAAAATAGACAATAAAATTTTGTTATATTTATAAATATTTTAGTTCATTTTCATATATTTGAAAACTCTCTTTCATTTTAATTAAAACAAAAACATTTTGTTTATTAAAATAGACTAAATTACAGAATAAATAAATTAATCAAATTAAAGAGTATTTAAAGGGTTAAATTATGAATTTAGTCTTAAAATTAGCTTAATTCCAAATTTAGTCAAAGTTCTATTTTGAAATAACTTTATACATATACAACCTTCCAATTCTCTAAATTTAGAGGGATAGATTAAAGAGAGAATTTTTAAATCTTACTTTTATGGATTTGTTTAAAAAAAGAAAAAGAAACGCCTCAAATTTGTCTCTATAAATTTGGTCAAATCACCTTGCAAATTGTCTTTATCACTACAATTTATTATTTATAAATTTGGTGGAGTCCACTCATAAAATTAAAATCCAAAAATTAACTGGTTAAATTTATTTAAAAAAAAAAAAAAAGCTTAAAATTTACCTTCTGTTTTAAAGAAATACATAATCCCAAGGTGAGCATAGTTCAATTGTCATATAGTTGTGTTATCGACGAAGGAGTTTGTGGTCTGAATAATCTCTTTCCCCTTAGTGTAGTAAAGAAAACATTATTTATACAATTTCAAAAGTTGTAATATAATTACCCTTAAAATTTCATAAAGTTTCAAAAATATCTTTAAAGATATAGTATATTTTTTTAAAAGAATTTCGACAAAATGTGAAACATAAAATGGTTTAGTTGTGAGGTAGAATGAAAATTTGGATACTATACTGTTTTAGCCCATTGTTGCATCGTTTCCAAAGTCATGATTTCTGTTCAAAATGCAAAAGTGTTCATACTCATAAAATAGTTTTGAAACATTTATAAAAGTTTAGAAGAAATGTTGAAACTTTTGAAAGTATTCTAGTATGTTTAAAATAAAGGAGAAAGTACTTTCTTATTTATTTATTTACTTACTGTTTAGCTAAATGAAAATGCCTCACCTAAAAGAGGAAGGAAAAAAATCCTTTTGGTCCAATAGGTTTCAAAATGTATCACTTTTAGCCCTTAAATTTTGAGTTTGAATTTTAATATTTAGAAATTTTCCTCAAATTTTGAGTTTAAATTTTAATATTTAAAAATATAAAGACCAACCAGAAATTAAAGAAAAAGTAAGGGAGTAAAAGAATATTTAAAACAAAAATTCAAAACAAACTCTCTCTCTCTCCATATATTGTCTCTTCTCTTTATATACCCACAACCCACACACAAACACAAAAGAAGTTATCCCGAAAATGGCAGAAACCCATCAAGTATGGAGACAAATCGTGAAAACGACGCCGTGTTGGGATCAAGAGAAGGCGTTCGCCGACGACGTCGCCGCCGTTTGGCCACCGAGATCTTACTCTTGCAACTTCTGTATGAGACAATTCCGTTCAGCTCAAGCTTTGGGTGGCCACATGAACGTCCATCGAAGAGACCGTGCAAAGCTTCAAAACCATCCCAACCGTCCATTTTTCATCAAACCATCTCCCACCTTTGATCTTCTTCCTCACCATTTTTCTCCCAAAAACAACACTTCCCCACTTTATAATCCTCCCTTCTCTCTCAAAAAGCCTAAACTTTCTTCTCCTTCTTCCTCCTCCTCTAATTCTGAGCTCCTCCACCTCGACCTTGAGCTCAAGCTATAACTATACCTACCCTAACTTAATTTTAACTTTCTCCCTTTGTTTCAAAAATACCCGTCTTCTCTTTCAAAAGTTACAATATTCCCATTCACTTTAACCTTTTATACAAATGTTTCAAACTCATTCGAAATTTGGATGAAGAGTTGTTCGAGAGAGTTGATTTTCATTTTAGGTTAATTGCTTATCAAACTGTCCCGATCTAAGCTTTTGTTCACATTCTAATGTATTTTCTACCTGAGTGGTGGTTTCGAAATGTTTGTGTAATTAATGTTGGAGATTGATAGTGTAACTTTTGAAACAATATAGATATTTTTGAAACAAATGACAAAGTTCGTGTAATTTAGCATTTTTCATTTCTGTGTTTACTTTCTTTGTTGTTGTCGTTTCTTCTTTCATTCATGTCTCTCTTTTTTTAAGTACTGAATATATACTCTCAGTGAAAATGTAAAACTTTATCTATGGAAAAAGGCTGTGAGTTGAGTTTCCATTTCATCCAATATTGTATGTGCTTTTTGTAGTACTTCTGATTCTTCTCTCTCTCTTGTCCAAAATATTTCCTCAAATAATATGAGGAAGAAAAAAAAAAAATAGAGATATTTATTACATACGTGAATTCGATGTTGACACGAAGGATGAAGTTAATTACATTTTTATTATGTCCTAAAAAATCATGAAATATACAAAATAAATAACAAAATGTCACTAATGTGGGTATGATATAAATCATTAACACTTGTTTAAAAAGCGTAAAAGGTTCATTTATTGATTTAAAATTTTTTAGGTTTTAAATATTTTTAGAAATATTCATCAATATTAACATTTTATCAACATTTTCATTAATATTTATAAAATTGAGACTTTGACATTTTAAACATCGACGAAGAATAATTGTTTTTATCATGTAAAAAATTTAATACCTAACTTTTATATACCTTTGAGTGTTAAGTAAATTACTTAACGATGCTGAATTTGATTTTTGTTGTGATAATAATGATAAGGATTGTGACATGGGTTGTTGTTGTGATAGGTTTAATTTTGTTTATAAGTTAAGAGAGATTTTGTTAAAGTTATTTATATTATGGAGGAGAATCAGGGATTAGACGTCTAAACAACCTTTCCCAATTGACTATATATTATTGTGTTCAATTTTGAGGTCATTTCTAGACTAAAATGATATAAATAATTAATTATTGTTTGGAGGGTCAAATTTTAAATACTTGACAATTGGGTTTATTTATTTATTTAATGCTTAATTGTTTGGATCTTTTCACTTAATCATTTGACAATTTATTCGCACTTCGGTGATATAATTATGCAAACCGAAACCCTATTAATTAATTCAACAAGTTGAGTTTTAGTGGGTTTCTTTTCAAAGTAATATTCTTATTTTTGTTTATATATATATATTTGTTCTTATAATTGTTTAAAAGACAGTAATTCTCTCCCTTGTAAATGTAGAAATATATATTACAAATATTAAATTAACTTTCTTAACCATTTAGAAACTCATTTTCATATTTTTAATTTTTTTCATTTCTAGATTAAAGGAAGGTTATTAAATCATTTAAAAATCTCAAGAGGGATAATGATAAATTTTAGTTAGTAATGTTAAAAAAAAGGTGGTCTTTTTTTTTCTCCAATTTAAGAAACAAAACCACTTTCCCTAGCCAACTTTAATATTTAACTAAAAGGTTAAATTACATTTTTTTCCCTAAACTTTAATATTTGTATTAATTAAGTAGTTAGATCTCAAAAGCTTTAACAACAGTGAAATAAATCTAATAAATTTTTAAACTTTAAAATAACGTCAAACAAGTCTCTGACTTTCAAATTATAAGCTAAGTCCAAGATTTAAAATAATATCGAAGTCCTAATTTTACAAAAATTTCGATAAAAATATCAATCAAATCTTGATTTCAACGGACATTTATGGAAAAGTTATAAAAACAAACAATTTAAAAAAATAAATTTAAATCAGTAAATAAACATTTTATGATTCTTAAGTAAGTTAACATGTTTATTATTTATATTATATTTACATTAATAACATTTTGTTGATTATTTTTTATGTTTCGTGGATTTTTCTACAATATAATGGAAATAATTTCGATTCACCCTCTCATGTCGATATCAAACCCATAGAAACATGGAAATACTGACATGTTGATGAAAATTTAATACTATGGCTAAGTTAGAGATTTATTACAAACTTTTTAAAATTCAAAGATTTATCAGACATAAAATTGAAAACTAAATTCGAGGTTTACTAGAAACATCTTTAAAATTAAGGAAACTATATCACACAAACCTCAATTGAAACCCTAATGTTTGTATAAGTAAAAATAGTAAAAGGTGATTGACCGAAAGGGTTTGAGGCTCCATGACTAAAAAAACATGAGTTTTATTGACTTATTAACTCTTTACACTATGAATTTGAGAAAGGGTTAAAAAAATGGTTTAAATGGATGTATTAGAGTAAAAGTGAAAATGAACTAAAAGTAGGCAGCAAATTCAAAGCCTCTGAACACTGTCTTGTAAACTAAAACAGCAAATACCTTTGAAACTATTAAGTGATTTTTGCTGTGAGAAGAGAAATGGAAGCCAAGCTTTTCCTGGTGAGATTTGAGAAGTCTTCTTTTTTTCTTCTTATTATTTTTTCTTTTCTTTTTGCATTGCAAGTACCTGTGGATTTAACAGATATATCAGAATAAATCTAATAATAATCCCAATAATAACAAAAAAAAAAAAAAGATAGATAAATATATATATATAAAGTGATTGTAATGTTTGATATGTAAAGGTCACAGTCAGCTACATTAACGTCCCCCAGATGACTGATAGTAAGGAACATACATCACTAACTTGAAATACTCTTTTTAACTGTTTTATTACCCTTTCTCTTTTTTTCATTTTTTTCCCTCTCTTTTCTTTTTTTCTATTCCCCATAAATTCCCTTTTTTCCAAATCTTAATCCAATTGTTTTTTTTAATTCTCTCTCTCTCTATGTCTTATCAAAATAGGTAAAAATATGTGTGGATAAGGGGTAAATTACATATTTAGTTCCAAAATTTTCAAGTTTGTGTATGAAATGAAGATTGAAACAGTGAGTGTTCGGGCCACCTTGTGGGTACTTAGACTAATTTTGCAGGACAAGCTACTTGAATTTACAATATTTATATGTAGGTGCCAAAGAAACCCGTAATATATTAAATCTTAGTTAGGTGTCCATCATGAATTGAACTAAATCATGCTATATGGGTTCTTTATTAAACATGTGTCTTGTTCTTGACCATAACGCCAACCCATGATGTTGATATTATGTCTAATAGATCACTAGACTTCTATATATAGTCCATGAATTTTCAATTTTGTATTTGGAAAGTACTTAAAATTTCAAAAATTTTAAGACTTAAATATTTATTAAATATAAAAATGAAATTTATGTCTACAACTAATAAGATCAAAGACTTTTAATTAATGTGTATAGTAGGTTTGTAAATTTTGAAAAAATGTATAATAGATGGTCAAGAACATATTGAATACATAATAAAATTTTTGAAAAGCTTAACAGAAGATTCAAGAAAAAAAAACAAGAACTAAACTTGTAATTCAACTTATTATAATATACATGTTAAAATACTATTTTGGTCTTTATATACTTTTGAGGTTTGTTTAATTTTAGGGTTCTTTTCAAATATAGTAAAAGTAATCAAAATATTTATAAATATAGCAAAATTTCATTGTCTATCACGGATAAATTATATATTTTGCTATTAGTTATAAATGTTTTCAGCAGTTTTGCCATTTAAGATAATTTCTCTTAATTTTAGTCTTTATATTTTCAATTGTCCAGTTTTAATCTTTCTACCGTCATTAAATCTTAGATTTATTGAAAATTATATTTAAAGCAAATATATATTATGTGTTTAATGATCCCATAAAGATAAACTGTATATTAGTTTATATGCAAAAAGAGACAACAAAAGTCTTATCTCTCTATCAATGCCACTATTTACGCGTCCTTGTAATTCTTTATCTTGCTTTAAGCTACTGTGTGGGTTCCCTGTCTCTATATAATATAATGTTTGTTATATACAAACAAATTAAACCGATGATTTTCATATTCTATAGCTAGCTAGGTAGACATATGCATGTAACATTATATTTCAACTTTTCTTTTTTCACGTGATTAATCATTTAATTAGTGTTTTTGTTTTGTGTTTAGGAACTATATGAATTTCAAATCCTATATAGCCTAGGTAGGCATATATTGTAACATTAATTTTCCTTGTTTTAGTTAATCGTGAATGCTTTTCATGGATATCAACCTTGTATTTGAGGAATGAATTTGACTTTCTAAATTTCAAGAGATCGTTTGGTTCACAAGTTTGAGAGTTTGTTAAGTCTACATATGAAATAGTATAAAAAATAGTTTTGTAAATCTAAATTTTTTAAACTTATATTTGGATTGTGCAAATTTGGGTTTTTTAAATCTGTGTTCGAATTCTAATCGGTTAAACACGAGTTATTTATCATAATGAAGCTAAAAAACTGGTAAGTAAGGATAAGTGATATAGCTAAACTTAGATAGTAGAATAAGGTATAGCTTAGCAAACTTGTATTTCCAAAATTGTTAAACAAACATAGGTTAAGCTTTGTTAATTTTTACCTGATTCCTCGATTCAAACACCCCTAAGAGCTTTAAGATGTGAATTTAACTCTTGAGATCAAATTTTATGAATGTATTACTAATTCATATCAAGCTTCATTTTTGGTATATGCAATTGATAGAGTTGACCCAATTTTAGAGGCAATTAGTTGATACTATTCTTTTCTTTTGTCGCTTTCAATAATGGTTTAATATGTCAAATCTTTGTGATGTTATTTCCTTTAATTTCCTTAGAAAAAAACCACTTATAAGCCATAATAAATAAATCACAAAATGGATCCAACGATGAATTCACAAGATGAAAACATCAAAATCTTTACAATACCAATAAACATTTTCTTTATTCTACAAACCCATTTCTTTTATCATAACAAATGAGATATGAAAATTTGAACTTCTGACCTTAAAGAGAAAAAAGATTACACACGTAAATTACAACTAAACTATACCCAGATGGACAAAAATAAGTAGTCTAAGCTTAAAAAAAAGTTGTGAGGTGATAGATTTAGCACATATTTGACTTTGATATTTTACTAAAAGGGGCTAAAATTTAGGCAGCAGCAGGTACGTAGAGGATGAAGATATAGAGAGGCAGAGTTACATTAGACTGTTAATTGCTTTACATTACACACCCAAATGCCAAAAACAAAACACTGTCCTTCATTCCATTGACTTCTTCTCCATAAGGAAAATTGACGAAACATCAGTTTTGAGTTAAATGAGTTCTCATATATATATATATATATATATATAGAGAGAGAGAGAGAGAGAGAGAGAGAGAGAGAGATTAGAAACCCAAAGGACAGAGGCATTATTGCTGTATATAGAGGGAATTTTATGTACCTGTTTTGGCATTAATGGGCAGCAAAAGTAGTAGTCTCAAGTTATAATTGTTAAGATAATTTAAAGGGGAAAGAAAAGAAGAAAAAGGTGGGTGAGAAGTTATAAAGTTGGGGTATTAATTTCTATGGAATTGGGTGTGTTGTGTGTTATCTCAGAAGCTTGCACATGGGGTTTATGTATGTGTTTGCTTGGAATGTTCATTGGGGAATTTCGTCGAACAGGTTATGGGTGTGGACTGTGGGGGAATAAATGCCCATTCCCTACCTTTCTCCTTCTCATTTATTGGGTTTTCTAATTTTAGTCTCTAAAGCCTTTATTTGTATAGTGGTTTCGTTTTGGGATTTGTGAATCAAACCCTTTTGCTCCCCAAAACCTTCCCCTACTCCCTATTTATTTATTTATTTATTATTATTATTATTTTTTTCCTATGCCATGTTGGTTTCTCACGTGAACTTGCAATTTTTTGTTTTAATTTTTAAAGTATGTACAATAATAGTTGCGACTATACCCTCAAATTTTCAATTGTAAAATTAAGCCCCCAAATATATACAAATGTTAAAATTAGATTATCATCATTGAAATTATAACAATAGTTCAATTTTTATCATTTGGGCTTCCAATTTCTGCAACTATATTATTGTACGTCCGACAATTTTAACACTTGTGTAAGTATGAGTGCTCAGTTTTTACAATTGAAAGTTTAATGGTATAATTGCAATTATTACCATACTTCAATGATGGTTTCTGCAATTTGCTCTGTTTTGTAGCAATACTTGTATGCTGCTCATCTCCCTGCATTCTCTTCATTCATTAAAAAAAAAGTTTCTCACGTAATAACTCTCAACTCAATATGCATCCACTTCAATAACAAATGATACAAAAATTTGTCATGTGCCAACTTATGATTGGGTGCTCGAGTAAGTTGTACAAAGATTAGTAGAGTCAAAATGCATCTAAGTAGTTTTCTTTTTGTTGTTGGCTTAGTAATACTATTTTGGGCAACTTGTGAAACCTACTCTGGCTTTCAATTTTAAAAATCATGTCCTCAAACTTATACAAGTGTTAAATTAGACCTTCAAACTTACGTAATTGTAGAACTTGAACTCCAAACATTTTATGGCAAAAATTGAACCCTCCAATTAGACAATTATTATAATCAGATCCCTAAACTTGAAAACTCGTAGAAATTTAACCCTTGAGCGTTTAATTTTAAAAAATAATTAGCTTAAGATTTGTTGTGATTCCTCACTCTTTTTGTATTATCAATCCCCACAACTCTTGAATCCAACCACAAAGTGAATTAGAACAATAACAGTGTTTTAAAGATAGGTGTACGATTTCTTTTGGATAAAATGTTTGTAATTTAGACTCTAAAAATTATAAATAAACAACTTATAGCAACTTAATATACTAAAAACTAATAAATAAATACTTAAAGTAATATGTCTAATTTGATCATTATAGTGAATCCCCAACAAAGTCTTAGTTTGAATTTACCAAATATTGTTACCTACTCTTTTAGGTTTAAAATTAAAAATTACCAAACACTAATCTTCTTCATAAGACATATGATTTTTTTTTTCTTTTCTAAAAGCATAGTTGTTTGCAATTATTTTAAAAGCTACACCAATACTAAAAGGGTCCTAAATCATCATTTTATGATCTTTGGACTTTCAAAATGTCTTTTTTGTCCTCTATTTTGATTCTTGGTATATCATTTTTTTCATTTAAAATCACATTTCATTTTACTTGCCCATTGTTGATCTTTAATCCATGTGACTTGAAATGATTTAAAATGACGTTCATGTTATTTTCTAAAATACATACTTGAAGCTCAATCATTAGTTTGTTAAAAAAAAATTGTGTGAACCACTAACCTTATTACTATTTAAGATATATGTCATTGACTAAGAACTCAAAATTTTGAATCACCTCACCCAAACTTGTTGAACTTTAAATGAGAAAAAGAAAATAAAAAACTTTCACACAAAATTTTTGGAGAAATATGTTGCGTAGAGTTGAACTTGTGTTTATAGTTAGATATCTAATACTTAATCTTCTAATTCTCTCTATTCATTGTGTTTATGGTTAAATATCTAATACTTAATCTTTACTTAATCTTCTAATTCTCTCTATTGAATGTGTGTTTGATTTGAGGAAGTGGAATGCATAGATGTTTTTGAAGTTGAAGTCTTGGAAGAATGCTTATATCTTCAAGTGTGATTTAGTCTTTAAGGAGCCTAGGGAGTCTTTTTAATAGTTGGGAGAATTCTCTTAGTCTAAAATTTTTTAACCGTTCAAATGAAAGTCAACTCTTCTCCGGTGGACTTGAAATTGGTTGGTCCATAGACCTAGCCCTAGGACCCCATTAATTGAATTTGAGACTTAGTTGGTCTTTGGGCCAAATTAAGCCTATTTTTTTTAGCTCAGTTATTAATATCAAATTGGGTTGACAAGAAAAATAGTAAAGTTTAAGTTTTCATTTGGAAAAATGGCAAAAAAGTTTAAAAATTGTAAAAATAGCAAAACGAATTTATATAATAGAAAATACTAATTAGTAAATGACAAAACTACTCTGAAAACAAGCAAATTAAGTAGAAACGAGAATGTAAAGATACACTGTTTCAAAAACAACTCGAATACCACAAATACACTCTATCTAAACATTTCAAAAGTGCAAAAATTAAATATGGTCCTTACACTCTATCTAAACATTTCATAAGCACAAAAATTAAATATGGTCCTTAATACTTTCAGCGTCCTATAAAGGACATGTGTATGCGAGGGAAGCTGACCACGCGGTGGGGGTAGTCAGAAACTTATGGATGTCCATAATGAACTTCCTCTAAAGTGAGAGAGCAAAGTTGATTGTACTAGTGAAGTTGTTGGCAAGTGAGTATTAAGGAATTGCAACCTCAGGACGATGTGGCTATTAGATATAGGATTGCATTTGACACCAAACGAGTTATCGGGAGTTTCATTATCTTGATCATTCCATGTGATTCCCATAGAATCTTGAAAATCAACTTTATGCACTATCAATTCTAGAACGTCATTGTTGAAAATGATGTTCAAAGTAGAAACAAAAGCAAGAAACACGTGTATGAGCTACCAAGGCTGATGATCTGGTAGGGTGCTCATCAAAAGCTAGCAAAGATGATGGAATTCAAGAGAAGGTTGTTGAACCAACAATGGCAAGCATGAGATTAAGAAGGAGATAGAGAGATATTGGGGGGCTTCTAATGGAAGAAGATGCAAAAGATGAGATTTAGGGTTTTTTTTGTTATTATTATTATTATTATTATTATTATATGGATAACCAACAATGTAGTTCAAATAGTTAAAAATGATATAATTAGTTAGATCAAATCAAATTTAATAATAAAAGATAAATTAAAATATAAATTAGAGAGAAAAATCATAAAGTTTTTGTTTATTGTGATTAATTCTGAGGAGTACTAGCTAGAAAAAATCTAATTTGATAATAAAATATAAATTCAAGTATAGTTTAGAGTAAAAGAATCAGGAAGAGCACTCGTTTATTATTTTACTAAATCGGTTAGGTCATAATTTGATAACTGAAACTTCAACAATTGCACCGTATTCATAACTTCATTCTTATTTAAACTTCAATAGTTACATTGTATTTATAACTCAATCAACCAAAACCTACGAACCCATGAAAGGATAATAAGGAATTCAAAAATTACCCGTTACGTGATCTGTGCATGATTTGCAAAAAAGTCTTATAAATTTTCAATTTTGACATTTTTCTTAATGAAATCCAAATTTTTGCCACATTCTCTAATTCCTCTACAATTAAATGTGGTAACAAACATTTAAAATACTGAAAATTAATAAGTTAAAATCAAAATTAATAATAAAAGGTAAATTCAAATTTAAATGGGAGGAGAAAAATCATGAAGAATTTGTTTTATTTTAAATCAATCGAGAAGTAGTTATCAAAATATAATTTGATAGTAAAATATAAATTTGAATTTCAAATTGGAGCAAAAAGTACGGAAGGGTGGATAACTGACGCTTAACCATTCACATTGTATTTATAACAGTTATTATTCAAGCTCTAACAATTACTAATATTTTTTGACATACGAACCTATTAAGGATAAATCAGGGATTAGAAAAATGTCACCCACGTGACTTGCACACGATTTGCCAAAAATCTAACTATTTCCGGCTTTTGTTATATATCCAAATGAATCCTCAAATATTGTTATATTATCCAATTTCCCTATCAAATTATACCAAATTAATTATTTTTTTATCCAATGACACAATGTCATGGATCTACCTACTTTCATTTTTAATTTCAATTTGTGACACATGTCAACCGTTAATTAATCACAAAATTGATAATTTTTAATTTCGCCATTAGTTTGAAAAACAACATGACAATTTGTGATTGGTTAAAGTTTCTCATTCAACAAAGGGTATGAACCATATAATATAATTTTTTTTGAAAGTTCATATATATATTTGACTTGTTTGAAAGTTGAATTCCTGTTAATTAAAATAGATATTTAAAAATTCAATGACCAAATGAACTTAAAGTTTAGATACAGAAAAAAAAAAATCAAAATTAAACAAATTTAAAAATTTAAGTACCAAATACAAAATATGATAAAGGTAGCTGCCCAAGTTATATATTCCAACCTATTCAATGTCCTGTGTGGATATGTGCGGATGTTTCTCATTGTGTGTGTTAGGAATGCGAACGAAGTCCCGCATTGGTTAAATAAGGGAATGATCATGGGTTTATAAGAGAATACAATTATCTCCAATAGTATGAGGCTTTTTGAATGAAACCAATAGTAAAACCATGAACGTTATGTCCAAAATGAACAATATGATAGTTGTGTCCCATATAACAATGTTGATATAGTAGTCTGATTTGGGGAAGAAAGTTACTAGGTCTAAAGGTTTCTCCAAAAGAAGGATAGAGCTCATTTTCATCCCAGTTAATTAAACATGGCATTAATGAATTAAAAATTTCTAATTAGTCATTTTATACTTACATTGGTCTTTGAATTTTCGATTTTGGTTCATTTTAGTCCCAATACTTTCGAAATGTTAATTTTAGACCCTAGATTTTTTAAAGTGATAATTTTGGTACAAAATCACTTTTTATACATAAACCAAAATGAATATTTTAAAAGTATAAAGTTCCTAATGAACAAAAACTAAAAATATGGAGAACAAAGTAGTATTTAAACCTAAAATTTAAAACAAAAAAAGTTTATTTTGTTAACAAATTTGTTTTATTAACCTATCAGGATAGATTGACATGCCTCTCTAGATCAACTCCCCCGTTCTTCGGCTAAGTCGAGGTTGCTAATAGGTGTGGATTTATTCCTATCAATTTTTAGTTCAACACATCTATGAGAGTTTAAAGATTCTTAGACCTTTGACTTAATTGATGACATATTACGCCTTAACTAGTTGAGGAGTGCTTAAGCTGATAAGTCAGTTAGATTAGTTAGATTAGAAGGTTCATTGTCTCACTCATGAAAAGCATTAAAATTAAACTGAAGGAGTAATAAGAGAAGCTGAGCAGACTTGAAAGAGTTGAGAAACACATGATTTAGCATAAAAGATAATTAAAGAAACAAATCTGTCCAGTCACATAAGAGGCAGAACAGTGTTTTTCACAATTTGTCTAGTCTCATACCAGGTTCGAATCCATTTGCAGTGAATCCTCCATCAACAGACATAATCTGTCCAGTAATGTAAGATGCAGCAGGCAAGCAAAGGAATGCCACCAACGATGACACTTCGTTCGATTCCCCTATGCGCCCAAGTGGTGTTCGAGAAACTATCTTGTCCACCAACGTCTTATTATTCAGCAACTATGATGATAATAACCCTTGTTATTAGTTAAACATTCAAGAGGTTTATGGGTGAAAACATATGCAATAAAGATGGACACTTTTAGGCTCAAAAAATATATGAATTGCAGAATGTTCTGTCCCTAGATGTTGGTAAAAAAAAATTTAGGAGGTTTAAATATTGTTTTAATCCTTGTACTTTCAATAGTTACCAAATCAAACGTTCCCCAAATGATTCAATCTAACATTCATACAGATTTCAGATAAAGATGGATAAGATTAAAAGAGGAAAGAAGACAACTTTTTCCAATACGGCTTCAATATTTACTCCATGGTCAACATTTGTTTTTTAGAAGAGACATAAAGAAGACGAGAGAACAAAAAATAAACTAATATGAGCGAATTATTTTGCAGGAATGGTTGAAAAAAGATTACCTTTTCTACAAGAGGGGTATTGATATACCAGGGTGCAACACCATTGACCCTGATATTGTCCTTGGCCCATTCACAAGCAAGATTTCTGGTCAGTTGATTTATTGCAGCTGAGTAGAAAATCAAAAAGGGGAACAGTTTTAGCTTCTTAGAACCTACCAAAAAAAAGAAGCTAAGTTTTACAATAGCAACTCACATTTAGTTGCAGCATAGATGGATCCACTTCCAATGCTCACGAGACCAGCAACTGAAGAAACAAACACAATGCTTCCATTTTCAGAAGCTTTTAAAAGAGGATGAGAAAGTTGAGATAAATGATACGCAGATTCAAAGTTTGTTGTCATCAATGCCGAAACATCTTCCAAACTGTACTCAGTACTTGGCTTCCTTATGTTTGTTCCGACATTGTTTACCTACACAAAGAAACTGTCAGAGTTCCTAGAAGGCAACTTCCTAAGTGCCATGTTATTGTTTATCGAGCCAACAACGAGACATTCTAAGAAGCATAGATATAGATACGAAACATGGATACGATGATGGACACAGCGACATGCCATTTTTTAAAAATCTAGGACACGGACACGTTTATTAAAATATAAATTTTAAAAAATATATATCACTTTTATACCATAAGAAAATTCAAAGTAAATAGGCTGATGCATTTATATGTTTAAAAAATTAGTTTGATGTATTTCACACTCAAAATTTATTATTATTGTCATGCATTTATCTATTTAGTCCACTCAACAAATGTTTTATGCATGCTAACACATTTGTTGCACTAACAAGTGTCTGATACATGTCCAACAAGTGTCGGAATGTGAACCGTAAATATATCACTAACAAGTTTCATTCGTTATTTTCGTTAAAAGTACAAGAGGGACTAAAGTTTGTCCCACTGTGCAGGCATTTTGATCTTTCTTGGAGCTCAACTATAAATATACCAATAACTCGTATCTGGTTTTTTTTTTATTTTTTTTATTTTTGATAAACTAGTTTATATGAACAATTGTCTAATCCTACACAATTTGATTGTCAAGCAAAAAAGTACATCTGTATTCTGTCCATTCCCTACATAATATATAACTATGAGCTAATGGGATACTTCTAAAACAAAATTACTCAAGGTACTTGGAATTGGAACCTTTCCCTCTCATGAGTATATATACACTCAAGCCTCACCCATCTAAACAATTGCCTACCTACATCATGTCCCACTCATTCTATTTGTAATCATATTAACTTCCCTAAGTCATCACTAATATACCCTTAATACTAAAATAATAATATTTCTAATTCTATTTCAATAACATTCCATCATATTTTAATATCAGTAGGTGGGCACCTTAGATTATAAAATCGAATCAATTCTCCCTGATTATTTTTCACTTTTTCATATGCACAATGCTCAACTTCGCTAGTCCAACTAACGATGGTTCATTTTGGTTAATGCCAGAGACTAGACAGCATATAAACAATAATGATGAAACTTGAAGTTTTACAGCCACTAATTTGAAAGTAAAGCTATAAGCAAAATGAACAAAAATTATGATATAAGAGATTCAAATTACCAACCAAAGCCATGCAACAAACAACGCCCAATTACAACACTGTCATTTCCAAAATTAAAATGGACAGAAGCAGAAGCATAGTATTACTAACCAGAATATTGAGAGTGCCACGGAAAACAGACGCCACTTCCTGTATCAGCCCCTCTCTTTGTGTTCTCGAAGAAGCATCACAAACCGATCCATTGACCACAAAACCCTTGCCCTCCCACTCCTTCAAGCACTGATTGAGGTCCGATTCGTTCCGGGAGCAGGTGTGGACCGACGCGCCCAAACCTGCCAGTTCCTCCACCACAGCGCGACTATAAAACAGACAAATAATAGTACACAGAGCAGAAGAGAATCGAAATTCAAGAAGGTTTCAGAGGAAACAGAGTTAGAAAAGTTAGCAGACCCGATTCCGCGAGTGCCGCCGGTGACGAGCGCAGTGAAGCCCTTGAGAAACCATCGGGATTTGCCGGAACTGTCGCCTGCCTCCGCCATCTTTGAACTCGGCTTTGCTCTAGATTTTGAGAGATGAGTTTGCAATCACAAATCCGAAACCAACATTCAATTCCTCTCGCATTTATATATGTCAGTGCGGACCGGCGGTTTCTTTTTCTTTTTCTTTTTTTTTTTTTTTACAAGTGAATAATATAGAGAATTCGTACCATTTTTAACTATTAAGATAATTAATTAAAAGACTCATTTTTCAAGTCTAAAATGAATTTTAATTTAAGATTTTTGAACTTTTATTTATATCATTTTCTAGCAATTTTACAGTATTACTCCCGCTCCCTTGTTCTATCTTCCTTTATTTTTTTTTTCGAGCAGCTTCGACAAGGTTTTTTATATTCAATCCTTCTTTTTTTTTCTCCTCCTTCTTCTTCTCCAACTAGCTCCAACAAGTTCACGCTAGTAGCTTCGAATGACTTCTTCTTCTCCCTCGTTTTTCAGTCTGTAATGCAAAACAAGACTGAGTGAAGAGAGCGAGAAACAAAAGAAATCAATAGAAAGAGGAGGTTGAGAGAGTGAGAGAGTCAAGAGCGAAAGCGAGAGAGTCAAGAGCGAAAGCTAAGGTCAATCTGTGTGCATGATGTTCTATTTTGGTAATTTCACCCAAATGCGATGTTAAGAAATGGTCCAAAAATCCCAAATTTAAAAGATAGGGCAATCTTCATTTTCTCTTCCATTTTTGGTCATTCATCCGCCGAACTCACAACAATTTAGTGATTAAACTTTAGTTGGTAACAATTTTAGTGTCAGTATTTTTAATTTGTAACAATTTAGTCTTAAACAAATAAATAACAATTTAGTTGTACTCCATAATCTATAATGATTTGGTCTTATCATAACAAAAACAATTTCTTATACATATAGATCAATAAGTTGGGAGTTAATTTTTTTTATACATTGTAAAGTCTAAGTAGTGTAATAAAAATCAAGACTTAATTTTGATAAGATTTTTTATGATATGAACTAAATTTTGACAAATTTTGAAAAATAAGAACTAAATTTTATTAAAGTTTGGGGACTAAATCTTGAAAATTTAAAAGTACGAAGACTAAATCACGATATATCATCTAAAGTCAATGACCAAGGCTCCGTCTGGTAACCATTTTATTCTTTATTTTTTATTTTTTATTTTCTTAAATTAAGCATATTTTCTTTCAATTTCTTATCACGAATTTTTTAGGATAAATTGAATTCTTAACTAAATTTCAAAAACAAAAACAAGTTTAAAAACTATTTTTTTTAGTTTTTAAAACTTGGTTTGGTTTTTAAAAATGTTGGTAGAAAATAAACAACGAAGCCAGAAATTTAGAGGTAAAATAGGTATTTATAAGCTTAATTTTCAACGGAAAAAACCAAAAATCAAATGGATACCGGGAGCTAAATTGTTACTTTTATGAAAATTTAGGGACCAAAACTTGTTCTTTTAGTTAACTTGAGAATTTCATTAAGAACTTAGATAGATAGCGTTTACAAATAGAAAGTGGGACCTCGTTTAATCATATTGATGGATGGTGTTTAAGAATAAGAATTAAACGTAAAGGAGTCTTCAATTTGGGAATCTCATTCTAATTCTAGATTTCTCATAATGATGATCGATCTCATTCTCATTTTTTATCACGGAGGATCACACCTCATTCTCATTAGTTATCACGGAGGATCACACCTTTTTTTATATTAGTTAACGAATACGTGCAGTGGACGTAAAATCTCGTAGTCTTAATTAAAAATTTTGAGATATAGAAATTTTTTTAGTATTTACTTATATAAATCCCCATAGATTAGGTGAATATTACACTTTTTTACAAACCACATAAATCAATACCGACTTCCTAAATATATAGCCAAAATACGCACAATTACGTTGTTCTATTGAGAATGTTTGTTTTTTCTTGAAGATGTTGTTCATGGTCCAATGAAAGTGGGAGTGATCAGAGTTATAACTTGACAAGAATGAAAAAAGAAACAAAAAAGAAAAAAAAAACACACACACACATGGTGGTTACCTGTATTAAAGAGATGGATTGTCCCTAGAATCTCTAATCTCCGTCACACAGATTAATATATATTGAATGAAAGGATGCTTTGTTAAAAAGGTGTGCGAAGGTTTTGATGCGTGAGAGGGCAAAATGATGCTTTATAGAAAAAGTGCAAAAGTTCATATATATAAGTAATTAACTAAGGGTATAGTAGGTATATATCTAAATATGAGGGGCAAAATGGAAACCTCAAGATTCTCCAACTTTGCCCTTTTAGATAGAGTAGATATAAATTTATGTAATGGTGAAGACATTTTCTGTAACCATTTTTTTTTTTTTAATATCAAACTTTTAAACATTATTTTTTTATTTGATTTTTTAATCTACTTTAAAGAGTTATTTTCAAATTTTAATTAAGTTATATTTTAAAAGCCCATAAAAAAAATAATAATTTACAAAACTATTTTTTTGTCTTCTAAAATCTACTCTAACAATTCAAATGTGTTTTTATGAGAAGGGAGGAACACGCTAATGAACATATGATGGGAGTAGGCAAACATAATTTTAAAAAATATAATTCAACCCTTTACACATATTATTCTATATATTTTTTGTTATTTAAGTGATTTTTTTTTTTTTTTTTTTTACGGAAGGTAATTTTGGAAATCCTAATCATGATTTCTATTGAAAGCCAACCTTAAACATTTTTATTTTTTAATTTATTTCGCCATATTGCTACCGTTCCTATTTTTTCCACCTAAATGGTAATAAATGAAAAGTACATATTTTTTTAAAAAATAAATACATTTCTAATAGTCCACGTATATAAGTAAATAGTTCTAATTTTAATTTTTACTCATAAAAATTATATTTTGTTGTAAAATTGAGGAGCAAAATGACAGAAAAACGGGAGTACAAAAATCGAGAAATTATAATATTAAAATAATAAAATAATATAAAAGTAATTAAAATAACCAAATTAAATAAAATAAACTAAAATAAAGAAAGTGAGATTTTATGGAAAATAAAAATTCTCAAATTTCACCAATCTTTTCTCTTCTTTTTCTCTCCAATGTGTGTATTACAATATCCACCAAAAGCCTCCATTTTATATGTAATTTCTTTTCTCTTCTTTTTCTCTCCAATGTGTGTATTACAATATCCACCAAAAGCCTCCATTTTATATGCAATTTGGCAAGTAGGTAGTGGTATTTCATGGGCACTAAGGATGTGTCACACATGGCCTTTTGCCACTAAACACATTTATATAATGGACATCTAATTTGTTCTAGTATTCATAATACTCTCCCTTAGATGTCCATTATATATATAAAATATGCCTCGTTAAAACCTTACTAGGAAAAAATCTAATGGGAAAAAATCTTAATGAAGGAAAAAGAATATATATTTCATATAATCTAATACTTCTAAAAGAATACAATACATTTGCTTCCCACATAGGAACATCATTTGAGATCTCTAAATCGTCGCATTCCATTGTTTTGCACCAATTTTTCAAAGGTTGCAGTTGACAATGATTTTGTAAATAAGTCTGCAAGGTTATCTTTCAAACATATTTGTTGTATAGTGATGTCACCATTTTCTTCACGATCATGAGTATAGAAAAGCTTTGGTGAAATATGCTTTGTTCTATCTCCTTTAATATATCCTCCTTTGATTTGGGCTTATACATGTTGTATTGTCTTCATATAATGTTGTTGGAGGATTTTTACTAGAAAACAAGCCACATGTTTCATGAATGTGTTAAGTCATTGATCTTAGCCATACATATTCTTTTCTAGCTTCATGGATTGCAAGAATTTCAGCATGATTTGAGGAAGTTGCTGTTATGGTCTGTTTAACTGATCGCCAAGATATAGCAGTTCCTTCACATGTGAACAGATAACCTGTTTGAGATCTAGCTTTGTGTGGATCAGATAAATATCCAGAATCTGCATAACCAACTAAGTCAAAATTTGATTTATTTGAATAAAACAAACCCATGTCGATCGTTCCTCGGAGATAACGGAGTATATGCTTAATTTCATTCCAATGTCTTTTTGTTGGAGAAAAACTGTATGTAGCTAATAAATTTACTGAAAATGCAATATCTGGTCTTGTATTATTACCAAGATACATAAGTGCACCAATTGCACTAAGATATGGTACTTTGGGACTGAGAAGTTCTTCATTATTATCGCGAGGTTGAAATATATCTTTTTTCACATCTAGTGAACGAACTTCCATTGGAATGTTTAATGGATGTGCTTTGTCCATATAGAATCTTTTTAAAAATTTTCCTGTATAGGTTGACTGATAAATAAATATCCCACCTGCTAAATGCTCAATTTGCAATCCAAGGCAAAATTTTATTTTTCCGAAATCTTTCATCTCAAATTCTTTCTTAAGATATTCTATTGTCTTTCGAAGCTCTTTAAGAGTTCCAATTATATTTAGGTCATCAACATATACAGATATAATAGCAAATCCTTACTGTGATTTCTTTATAAAAACACATGGACATATTGGATTATTTTGATATCTTTTTTCAACAAATACCCACTAATGCGATTATACCACATTCGTCCTGATTGTTTTAATCCATATAGTGATCTCTGTAACTTTATTGAATATAGTTCTCGAGAACTTGATTTATGTATTTCAGGTATCTTAAATCCTTATGGGATTCTTATATAAATGTCATTATCAAGAGATCCATATAAATATGCTGTGACAACATTCATAAGATGCATGTCCAAATTTTCATACATAGTTAGACCAATTAAATATCTTAATGTAATTGCATCCACCATTGGAGAATATGTCTCCTCATAATCAATACTAGGTCTTTGTGAAAAACTTTGTGCAACTAGTCTTGCTTTATATCTTGTGATCTCATTATTTTCATTTCTTTTTCTCACAAATACCCATTTGTATCCTACAAGTTTGACATCTTCTGGTGTTCGGACTACTGGTCCAAAAACTTGAAGTTTTGAAGGTGAGTTTAATTCTGCCTCATTGCTTCTTTCCACCAAAGCCAATCTTTTCTATGTCGACATTCTTCAACAAATTTTGGTTCAAGATCCTCATTTTCAGATATAATATCAAGTGCAACATTATATGCAAAAATGTTATCAATAATTACATGAGTTCGGTTCCATCTTTTTCCTGTCATGACATAATTTATTGAAATTTCATTATTATCTTTAGGTATTTCACCTTCTTCACTAATTGGATTATTAGTCATGTCCGGGGTTTCTTTGTGGATATTTACATTCAAGTTTTTTTTACTATCGTTTATTTTTCTTTTTTCGAGGATTTTTATCGTTGGAACCCACTGGTCTACCACGCTTCTGGCATGTTCTAGATTCATTAGTGACAACTTGTTGTGTTGAGATATCAATTTTCGACGGAACATTTTCAACGGGTACATGTGATTTAATTACTTTCTTTGCATCTATAAATGCATCTGGTAATTGATTTGCTATATTTTGCAAATGAATTATTTTCTGAACTTCAAGTTCACATTGATTTGTACGGGGATCTAAATGAGACAATAATGATGCATTCCATACAATTTCCTTTTACAACTTCTTAATTCCTCTTCCTAATATTAGAAAATTTGTTTCATTAAAATGACAATCAGCAACCCGTGCAGTAAATACATCACCCGTCAGGGGTTCAAAATATTTAATAAATGGTGGGGAATCATATCCAACATATATTCCTAACCTTCTTTGAGGACCCATCTTAGTATGTTGTGGTGGAGCAATTGAAACGTATACTGCGCATCCAAAAATTCTTAGATGGGAAATATTTGGCTCCTAGCCATAAGCTAATTGTAACAGTGAGTATTTATGATAAGCTACTAGCCTAATGCGTGCAAGTGACGCAACATGCAAAATAGCATGACCTCATACAGATGTAGGAAGCTTAGCTCTCATAAGTAATGGTCTAGCAATTAATTGCAAACGTTTTATAAATGATTCTGCTAAACCATTTTGTGTATAAACATGAGCTACAGGATGTTCAACATTTATCCCAATTGACATACAATAGTTATTGAAAGTTTTGGATGTAAATTCACCAGTATTATCAAGACGAATGGTCTTAATTGTATAATCAGGAAATTGTGCTTTTAACTTAATTATTTGAGCAAGTAATCTCGCAAATGTAAGGTTCAACTTGATAATAAGCACACGTGTGACCATCTACTGAATGCGTCTATTAATACCATAAAGTATTTAAATGGTCCACTTGGTGGGTTAATAGATCCACATATATCACCATGAATTTGTTCCAAAAATGCAAGTGATTCAGTTCCCACTTTAGCTAGTAATGGTCTAATTATTAATTTGCCTTGAGAGCAAGCATCACATAATAATTCACTAGATTGAAGAATCTTCTGATTCTTCAATGGGTGTCCATTTGAATTTTCAATGATTCTCCTCATCATTATAGATCTTGGATGACCCAACCGGTCATGCCAAATTGTAAATATATATGGATTCATGAACTTCAGGTTTATTGTTGCATATGTTTCAATGACTAATATATGAGTATAATATAATCCAGAAGATAAAGCAGACAACTTTTCCAATATACGTTTTTCATGTGAGACAGGAGATATGATATAAAGATATTCTATCTCATTTTTTCTATCAGTCTCAATATGATAACTATTGCAACGTATATTTTTAAAACTTAATAGATTTCTCTTTGATTGCCTAGAGAACAATACATTGTTAATTGTAAATTTTGTTCCTCCAGGCAAAATAATATTTGTTTTTCCAAATTCCTCAATCAGGTTTGTAGAACCTAATATTGTATTGGTTTTTGCTTCCAATATTGTCAATTTGGAACAATATTTTCTATTTGTAAGTATTGTATGTGTAGTTGCACATATGCTAGACATAGATATTCATTCCTCATTTTTTAGTCACTCAATATATGAAAATTGTCCATGATTCTTCATTTAAACAAGATAATTACAATAAGAAAAACAAAACTTGAAATACAAGGTTAAAAAAACATGAAAGATAGATGGACAAAACAAACAACATTAATTCTAAATATTCTCAAAATTAAAAGAAACACTTGCTATACCATCATTTGTGCTGATTTTCTCTTTAGAAGATTGAAATAAGTTTGCAGCATCCAAATTTGTCATATTGGATGGGTCAAATATATAATTATCCTGGTGTGGAAAATTTGCTTCCACATTTTTCCCTTTTTCCTTCAGGGAAGCTTGATAGAGATCAACTAGGTGTTTTGATGTACAACAAACACGAGACCAGTGCCCAATAATCCTGCATCGGAAGCACTTATGCTCATCATCTTTTGAAGTTTTATTTTGTGGAGCTTTTCCTTTATGATCATCATTTTGGGTGGTTCTTTTGAAATTTGGATGCTTAGAATGACCACCACTGGTGTAACGACCCGACTAATACATCCTAATCAGACCATTACTCAATGCATGCAAATTTCAAGAAAAGACCCGATGCTGAGTAATAAGAAAGAAACAATGCTACTTACGAAAATTTCTGTTTTATTTAACCCATATAGAAAGAATTTTTGGTTCGGGGTACCCCTAAGAAAATCAACAAAATTCCATGAACAGAAAACAAAAACAAAATCCATATACAAAATAAAAGACAAGCCAAAAAAAAGATGCAGTGCTAGGCGGAAGCTACTATGGGTCCCGTGAAGCCATTAAGGTTTCCTCTTGTCATTCGCCAGCACGTTCTTTCCCTTACCTGAAAAAAAAATAAGATAAAAGGGTGAGCAATTATATTGCTCAGTAAGTGACCCCACTACCGGAGCCAGGCTAGGCACCCAAGTCCTTTAAGTGCATTAGTCATACAACAGGCATATCAACATACTTCAATAGGAAACTGGTTATACTGGCACCCAAGTTCTTTAAGTGCATTAGCCTTAAGACAGACATATCTAACATACTTTCATAGGGGACTGGTTATACTTGCACCCAAGTCCTTTAAGTGAATTAGCCTTAAGACAGGCATATCTAACATACTTTCATAGGGAACTGGTTATACTCTCCCTAAGTTGGATTTGGATGTCCACAAACCTCTGGAGCCCTGAAGGAACTCTTACCTCTGGTGATCCCGAAGGATCACAAAACCCTCTGGTGATCCCGAGGGAACACAACCTCTAGTGAACCCGAAGGAACACATCCTCTGGTGACCCCGAAGAACCACAACCTCTGGTGAACCCGAAGGAACACAACCTCTGGTGAACCCGAAGGGACACAACCTCTGGTGAACCCGAAGGGACACAACCTCTGGTGAACCCGAAGGA
>QLSR01001494.1:99332-120477 GCA_031780015.1 Citrullus colocynthis
ACACACACAAAACCGAGTTTGAGTGAAAGAGAGATTGAATTCATAGCAGTGGTATTTGAACTCATGAGAGTTAAACAACCACAGTGAATGGCCCATCTTTGGTACAATCCTATTTCCCTTTTTTTTCACTATTTTTTTCCTTAATGAATGCGAGCTTTCTTTTATAGAGTTCTAAGATACTTTTAAGTAGCTACCTTTTAAAGGTCAAAAACATAATTCGTTCTACAAATTTTTGAAATAATTGTATAATAGCCCAATCCCAAATCCTAAAATGGTTTTTGTCTCAATTTTGAAATTTAAGAATTTTGCCCTCTTGTTTATAGCATCATCAACTAAAGTTACAAAATTACCCTTAGTTTCTTTTTCCCTCTCCCTCTTCTCATCAATTTTTCTTCATTCATTTGTATGGCCATTCTCTATTTTCTGTTTCTCTATCCATCGTCAGCCATTAGAATGTTGCTCAGAGTGCCAGATGGGGGGATGCAAGAGCGAGAGAGCAAGAAGCAATCGAGTGAGTGAGAGAGAGGAGACCAAAAGAGCTAGAGAGAGAGAGTGAGGAGAGAGAGCAAGAGGCCAATTTGCAAACACAAAGTCCTATCTTGATAATTTCACATGTTAATGACATGAGCAAAAGATGAAAAAAAAAATCAATTTAAAAAAGTGAGGCATAGTTTATTTTTCTCCCCAATTTTAAGTCATCGATTTGTTAGATCACAAATTGTCATAAATTTCAATAAGTACATAATTAAACCGTTAAAATACCAATTCATTTTAGTTTTCATGTCTAATTTGATTCCATATCTCCAAAAAAATCTTTAATTAATTAATGTTTGAACTTGAAACTCAGTTTTTACCAAATTTGTTATACTATTTTTTTTTTAAAAAAAATGTTAACAATGAACCAAACAAAGGAATTATATCAATTTATACTTTAAATTTTGGGGTTGTATCAATTAAAACCTTGAATTTTCATAAGTATATAAATTTAAACTTTAAATTTTTATAAGTATATCAATTTAAACTCTAAACTTTGATAAAGTGTATCCAAATAAAACATAATGGAGTGTTTAAATTAATACACTTATTAAAGTTCAAGGTTTAAATTAATAAGTTTAAGATTTTAATTAATACAATTATTAGTTTGGAGTTTAAATTAACACATTTATGAAAATTCAGAGTTTAAATCGATATAATTATTAGTTTAGAGTTTAAATTGATAAGTTGATATTTACAAGGTAGCAATAGAATCTGTTTCAAATTACATAGACTAAAATGACATTTTAAGCTGAAACAATCAGAGTGGAAAAAAAAAGTACTACACAAAAATTTCAAAATTGATTGAATGTGTTTCTAATGATTGATGAATGCGATCAATTGTTTACAATCTCTAGTTCTCCAATGTGCAGCCAACCTGCAGTGATGCTATGCCATATTTTCTTCTTTTTAACTAGAAAAACAACCCACCAAGGCACCAAATTCCACTAAACATTGTGCATTGAAGCCCAATGGTTTTGTGCCTAAGCATACATTAATTTGATGCTTTCTTGGCCTCTGAAGGTGGGACATTAGCCTGTGTTTACTTCACCTGGTTCTCATTTTCAAGAATGAGCTTAAGGAAATTGTACTCAACGCAGCACATCCTGCAATTTTCACGCACGCAAGAGGCGTTTTTCACCAATCAGTATCCTATAGCTCGCATGGGGTCCTTCAGATGTATCACGCAGGGTAACACGCCAACCCATCGCCTTTCCAGTGGCTTGGAGCTCATCCATGACAGCAACAGTATCACGAATGTACACATGGCCCCCAGGCCTTAAGATCCGATCCATCTCGAGCATGATTGTCGACATACTGCATCTGATACCAGTTATCAGAGAGAGAACGAGTAAGTCAACAGGATTCCCAACAATGAATGCAATAGAATCCTTGAGTGTCAACTTAAAGAGATACGAATAGGAAACTCATCAACCATGGCATCTATCTATACCGATAAGGTTTACCTTTTCATCTCGGATGAAAAAAGACCAGATGCATGCAATAGATCGTATGTTCTTGGATATGTATCGAAAGGTTCACACCTGATAGATACATCACAGAGAAGCTGTTACATAGCTTGAATTCATTTTCCTGTCTAAGTCTTGGATTAACAAACAGGTAGATTTGTGATTCACATATCCAAATTGACTTAGGCATCAAAATACCACTGTATTAATGTAGTTTGAGAGCCTCCTATAGTGAATATATAGATATAATGTTTGAGGATCAAACAGTTCAGAAGTTTTACCAATCATGAAGAACTCCAAGAAGTCCACGGTCGTATATGACGGGTAAGGTATTCGGTCCACTCACGGGGACAACATTCATCACCCACGAATCCAATTTATGATCAATTAGTGCTGCTGCAAACCTGCCAAATGCGAAAATGAAGAGTAATAATGGGAAGATGGAAGGAACCTGCTAGATATGATATAGAATATACTAACCCTCCAAATCCAGCTCTCATGTCCATTACATTCCTTAGTCTTATCTTCTTCCAATGTAATGCACGCACATAGCTTCCTATAATTTCATTCCAATATTTAGATTCTGCCGTGAAGAGCTCATTTCTAGAAATATAGGCATCATATTGGATGCTCTGGAGCCTATCTGGAGGAGTATGCAAGCGTGCAGGCCATTTCGTCATGTTTCTGCCAAAACCATTTTCTGGCAGCCGAGTAATACAAGGCTTCAGCTCGACATACCTTAAAATGACAAAATGTAGGAAGTCCAACAATCAGAAATATAGTTTGTGTCAAACAAAAGGCCACATTTATCTAGACGGAAGAGTACGGGTTGAATAGAAAGCAGCAAAACTGGATTACATCTTCCCTTTAGATAAATTTCCTCTAGTGTATGAACAGTGTTAAATACGATTTCTAAGCAACTGGATAGCACTTTCTATTTGTTGTAAGTGATTCTATTTTCTTTTAATAAAAAAAAACTTTTGGATCTGATACATAAATGACTAATCGAAATCTAGTGGGGATAAAATATATATAGTCATCCATTCAACTACCATTTCATCAAAACAAATGAGGATTGATGTACGCATACCAAACTTTATCTGGATCATTGTCTACGTCACAAAGTGGAGGCTTAACTTCTGAATCACGGCTAAGATAGCAGCTATTATTCATTGGCTTTTGCCATATTGCTATATACCCATCCTTTTTGACAAACTTCCAGCAGAGACGAGTGGTAAGGTTAATCATCTCTGGTAAGAGAGAAATGAGAGTTGTATTTAATATGGTAAGGTTTGAAGAAAATTATAAGAGCGATAATATTTAAAGATCAAATTACCACAGACATTAAATGGATAATGGTAACTGAGATGGTAAATCACCTTACAACCTTTCTATATTTCTTATATTGTCATACCTATTTTCTTCAGTTCAATAGATAGAAACACAAAGCAAACTAGCCAATTACTTGAATAAAGATAAAAAAAAAAAGAGATAAATTGGCTGCAAACGAGGATATAAAAAAGACTTCACCAAGTCAATGCAGAACTTAACGATCTGACTAACTGTAGGCATTAAGTTAGAAGAAATAGTCAACAGATACTATAGAGTCACAGACAGACCTTCCCACTGCTGCTCCAAGGCTTCTTCATGCTTGTAAACTGGCTGAGCTGCCCAAGCAAAGTACCCTCCAGCCCTTAGCATTCTGTCAACCTCCAGCAACAGAACTCCATCTTAAAGTCAGAAGGTTTAAAGAAAATTCGAAAATCAGAAGACATTACAAATAAGAAGTCTTCATTGAAAATGCCCAATAACTCTCATTTGACAATTGAATACTATTTAGTACATTGGACAATAAATACTCAATAGAAAACACAACAAGAATATACAGATATTAATAAAAGGAGAAAGTAATGAGACGATCATACCATCACGAGTCCAATTAATTCTACATCTTGAACAATGTATCAAGTCAAAAGCTTGACTTGGATACAGTAAACGACGAGTAGAAAATGCTGCAACCATTGCAGGAACACCACGTTCAAGAGCAAATTGAATCTGGTTCTCATGAACATCTTTGGGAGCAATGGACATCGTTACCACATTCCATGACAGCAGGTAGGCACCAAAACTTGCAACACCACACCCAATATCCAAAACTACTCGTGTATGACTACCAAAAGCAACATCAGGAACAATCTACACAACAAACCAAAAGTTTATTGTTACTAAAGAAAACCAATCCAGAGGCTAATTCATCTTAAATGAGTAGTAATTGTCCATTACTTTACCTTAGAGATATGATCCAAGTATTCATTTGCCCCATGAATGAATTGTGTACCACCTCCAGGAAATCTAAATTTATCTTTGTCCCGGGAAATCCAGTTTTGACCCCCTTTGTCTTCAACCAAACGGGTATGAGGAACATTGTTGAACCACACCTGCAACATAGTATGCTCCAACTATTAAGTCTAGAGAGTTGTTTAGTCGTGAAATCCACGGTGTAAGGAGTTATTAAGTAATTGACATTTTTTAGTCGTGGGCCCATATTAAGTATAAAAACTCTTTGGATCAAACAAGGAGTCAAGTTAACAATTTCACTCCCCCAACTCCTACCCCTTGGGCCAAATATGCCCTAAAGCTTTGAGAGATAGATGCTATAAAAGAAAATTAGCTTGTAAAATTTTCCGTCTTGCTAGAAAAATACAAGAAATGCAATATATTGCAAATTTTAACTATCAAAAGTGACTTCAAATCTACTACTCTCCACTTTAAAAAAAGAAAAAAGTGAATATAGATTCCGGCTACCAAAGAAACTGAGCAGAAGTGTAAGTCATAAACTCAACGCTCTTCAAACTAGTCAATCAACCTTTCTGAGCATATTAGCTATACATAAGAGAAATGGAAGACCATAAAATAAAATAATATAGCAATTTATAGGAAACATGTAATGTAATACAGCCTGCAGAAATATTAGAATATCGTTTTTAATAATATAACAGTAGAGCAGGTGACCAATTCAACAAGACCAGTAGCAATCAATGACACAAGTCATTTTAAAATGAGAATAGAACTTCAAGTTATAATACAGATTAGATGAAATCTATGTACTGCACAGAACAATACCTCATCACGGCTCCTTGGCCAGGGAATGGGCATCTTGTATCCTTTCGGGGCCGGAACTAAGCACTTCAATCCCCTACTAGAATCAGGGCAATGACGCTCGAACTTTTCCCCCTTTTCCGTTGACTTCAGCTTCTTAATGGCAGCCACATTATCCAAGCAAGGTATGTACTCCCTCATGCTCTGTGGGCAAGGAGTAAACTTCTTGATCCTAATCTTGACAGAGCCACTCTCATCAGTCCCAGTTTCAATCTCATTCCCCCAATTCTCCGTAAACTCAGGATCCAAATCCCCCACCTCAAACTCGTCAGCCATCGTTCCATTCTCGGTCACGATCCCGAATCTATCCACTGAATCAGAAGGCGTAGGCGACGGTAGAGGAGGAGGAGGAGATGAATTGAGAATCGGAGATGGGGGCGGGGCCGGAGCCGGGGCGGAAGCGGAAGAAAGGGGTTTTTCCGGAGCTTCACGGGTTAGATTCTGCTCGATCAGGGAAGAAACGTTGGAGGGGTTGTCGTGATTAGGCGAGATTGACACTGAAGGAGGGGAATATCGAGTTTCAGTGAAGAAGATGAGCTGTGGGTATCCATCAGACCAATGCTTACCCAGGTAAAAAAAGGTGAGGGAGATTAGAACGAAGGCAGAGATCTTGAAGAACGATGGGTTCTTCAGTGAATCGCAAATGGAGAAAGGTTTCATCCTTGTTTACAAACCCAAATGGGGAAATGAGAAAGGTAACAGAAAACAGAAAAGTGAAGAAGGGGGTTCTTTTTCAGTGAAACAATCGAACTAGCTTACAGAGTTACAGAATCTCGTTTCTCCGGCGAACAGTTCTAAGTTTCCGATCGGCGAGGTTTGAAAGAAAGAAGAGGGTATTGGGAATTACCCGCCACGATGATGAAGGTTGCTAAGAAATTGAAAATGGTAAGAAGGAAAAAGCTCCATGAGAGAGCGTGAGGTCACCACTGAAACGGCGACTTTGTCCGATCCTGACTTGGATTCCGGTTCAATGAGCCCAGCTCAACGTTTTTTCTTTCCTAATAAAATTATTATTATATTTTTTGTACTGCACAGATGAGATTCGAATCACCGTCTTCGTGATCACCAACGTACTAACATATGCCGTATGCTAGTTCAATTGTACTCCATTAGCAACTACTTTCCTCTCTTCTTGGGAAATCATCAAAATTAACCCCTAAAGTTATCAGTTCATCTCAACCGAGATTTAGATAAAAAAAATTAACGTTTTCATCCTATCGAATGTTAAGGCGTTTTTTGGGTGAAACTTTGTGTAGGATTAATACTAGATTCTACTAATTTTTTTAATCTTTTTAAATTTTACACCAAATCTTATATCTTTTCAAAGTTCTTATCTTGATCACCTTACATATTTTTCGAATCTTTGAGCCTATTCCCATTTCCACCAAATTTCCAAATTTTCCAAATGAATTTACTAATTATGTAAATGGATTTTCCAGTTGGATTGCCCTATCATTTTTAAATTTTGGGAAAGATCAAATTTTGTAAAAAATTATGTAAGATTTGAAAAATATTTTTTCACAAAATCTATAGAATTTCGTGTTAATCGTGCGCAAGATTTCACCAAAAAAGCCCAAATGTATAGAACCTCAATGTTAATCTTGCTCGAGTTTTATCGGGAAAGCCCGAAACAATCAATAGAATAAAAAAATAATAATTCTTTATCTAAATCTCGATAGTTGACAAATTTTCGATAGATAAAAAAAACTATTTTAACAAGTTTTCGAGAAGTGTGCTAGTTGTGAAAGGTGAAACTTAAATAATATTATTTTTGACAAAATTTCCCACTTTTTCTAATAAATACATTTTTGGTCCTCAAATTTAGAGTTTGATTTTTATTTAATCCTTAGGTTTTCCAAGTTTAGGAAAATAATTTTAGACTACAATATTTAATCCTTGGGTTTTAAAAGTTTAGAACGATAACAATTTATACTCTTAAACTTTAAATGTTGTATTAATTTAAACATTGAACTAATAATTATATCAATTTAAACCTGAGCTTTCGTGAGTGTATCAATTTTGCACCCTTTAGTATATCTTACTTAGAAAAATTTGATGTGAAACTTATAATCGTATCAATTAAAACCAATAAACTTTTGTAAATGAATGAATTTAGATTTTCAGTCATAATTTCCTTTGAGAATTGTTCATGCATTTATTATAATTGTCCATTATGTAAAACTGACATTTGAAGAAGTCTACAAATGTTAGAGAATTAATATATGGATAATTTTTAAAGGTAATTGTAATGAATTGTATAAATTGATTGGCTTATGATAATTTGGAAGTTTAATTGACTTAAATTATGAGTTTCACATAATATTAGTCAAAGTAGGGATGGCAAAAAAACACGCGAGACCCTGACCCGATCGGATCGGGGAATCCCCAGTTTGACCGGGGACGGGGGTCAAACCGAGGACATTCCCTAGGTACCCCATCCTAAACCCCATCCGATTCCACAACGTCTCGCTTTCCTCTCCCTGAAAGTTATTGCTGCCATATGTCTCGGTCTCGCTCTCCTTCCCTTGCACTTGTAGTTGGCGTCTCGATCTCTTCTCCTTAACGGCCGACCCCAAGTTCCTAACCATTTGTTGCTGCCGTGGCATCTCGTTATCTCACTTTCCATGGCGTCTCGCTCTCCTCTCCTTGAAAGTTGTTGTCGCTGTGACGTCTTGCTCTCCTTACTAGTTGGTAGTTGCCGACTGCCGTGGGCCCGTGGCTTCTTGGTCTCGCACTCCTTAACTTGTTGCCGTGCGACATGCCATCGTCGAAGTTTGTGCTATTGTTGTTCTAACTCCAAAATAGTTTTTGTGCCTGCAATTGTGCTACTGTTGTGTTGTGTTGTATGTGTGCTTGTGCTTGTAACTTTTTGCTAGGCTTGTGTTAATTGTTATGTTTGTATAATTTGCTAGGTTTCAAAAAATAATGTCTACAGATAAAGATTCTGATAGTCCAAATATAACTCCAATTCCAAGTCCAATCCCAAATTCAACTCCAATCCCAAATTCAACTCCATGCTCATCAAATAACGTTGATTGTTGATGATTGTGTTATTTTGGGTGAAGGCTTTGAGAATGGATCTTTTAAGAGGAGATTGGCATCAATTGTTTGGAACCATTTTAAGAAGCAAAAAAATAAATGGAGTAGACAAGGCTGTTTGTAATTATTGCAAACGAAAATTAAGAGGTGAGAGTAAAAATGGAACCAAACATTTGCATGAGCATATCAAGATATGCCCCATAAAGGACAAAAGAACATACGACAATGCTTATTGAATCCTAACAGAGAGAAGAACAACACGTTGGGTTTATATAACTTCAATTAGGAAGCTGCAAAAATAACATTAGCTAAGATGATAATCAAACATAAATATCCTCTCTCAATAGATAAGCATGAAGGTTTTAGGAAATTTTGTAATGTCATCCAACCATTATTTCAGATGGTGTCAAGAAACACAATAAAGAAGGAGATTTTAAAAATTTATGAAACTGAGAAGTTGAAAACCATGATGTTGTTGAATGAGATCGATGGAAAAATTGCCCTCATAACAGATATGTGGACTTCCAATCATCAAACAAAAGGTTATATGGTTGTCACAACATATTTTGTTGATGATAATTGGGTTTTGCAAAACAAAATAATCAGGTTTATATATACCTCTAGTCTACACACTTCTGAGATGTTATACGAAGAACTAATGAAATGTCTGTTAGACTGGAATATTGATCAGAAATTGTCATCCATAACCGTAGATAATTGTAGTACAAATGACTCCATGGTTAATATGCTTGTTGATAGTCTACTTGGACACTTAATCTTGGATGAGAGTTTATTTCATATGCAGTGTTATGTGCATATTCTGAATTTAATTGTGAAAAATGGGTTGGCAGTGATCGCAGATGGGATTGAAAGAGTTCATAGTAGTGTGTCTTTTTGGATACATACACAAAAAAAGAGGGAGAAATCTAAGGAAACTACTTGTTAGTTGAATGTTTATGATGGTAAGATGTTGACTCTTGATTGTTGTACAAGATGGAATTTTACGTATTTTATGTTATCTAATGCATTAAAGTACAAGACTGTTTTTTATCGATTAAAACAATGAGAGCCAAATTTCAAGTGTTTTCTTTTGGACCAAGATTGGGTATTCACCAAAGAGATATGTGAGAAACTGAAAATATTTCATCACGTGACTGAAATATTTTTGGGATCCAAATATCCTACTAGCTTTGAGGAGGTAAGAGACATAGCTTCAAATATGATTACAGAGTTTGATAAGTATTGGAATAAAATTCATAGTGTAATGGTCGTACCGGCAGTTTTAGATCCTCGTTACAAAATGAAGTTGATTGAGTTCTACTTCCCTAGAATTTATAGAGATACTTTTTTGTCGAGGTGGAAATGATTAAAAAAATTTGTGCAGATTTGGAGAAAGAATATCAGTTGAATCATGAAAATGAAGGTAATGATTCTAGATCTAAAGAATTAGATGGAACATCAAATAATATGGAATTTTGATGGTTTTAATGATTATGACTTGTTTGTATCAAACTCCAATAAGAAGAATAATAAGCAACAGTTTGATGCATATTTAGATGAACAAGTCTTACCTTGATCATCTGATTTTGACATACTAAGTTGGTGGAAATTGAATGGGTCAAGGATCTCATTTTACAAGACATTGCTAGAGACATATTAGTCATCCCTTTGTCCAGTGCTGCATCAGAGTGCTTTCAGTGCTTGTGGTAGGATTGTAAGCCCACATTGTAACAAACTTCATACAAAGATAATAGAAGTTTTGATGTGTGCTCAAAATTGGATTATGATTGAAGTATTGACCAAGCTATATGAAATTATGTTGTTTAACCTATATTTCTTATTTAATATAAAAACATTCTTTTATATTATAAATATGTGACAAAATAAGGTACAAGCACGGGAAAAGAAATGGTTAAACATTTAGCAACTGTTTTAGACCGTCAAAGAAATATACACGAGGATAGAAATTGATACATATATGAAAGTTCAGAATTTGAATTGATACAATTATTAGTATTTCAGAGTTTTAAATGATACAAACTCTAAAGTATTGGGGTATTGATAACTTGTAGAAATACAAGTTATTATATGTCTTTCTCCTAGAAAAATAGAGCTTAAATAGAGAATCATGTAGTTAGTGTTAAATTCTTTTGATAAATCTTCCTATGCATTCTACTCTTGTAAATTGATTAAGATAATTGATTTATAGTTTTTTTTAAAATCTAAAACGCATGTTTTAACGCAGGAACGTGAGCAACTTGTAGATGCTTTGGCAACTTCTTAACGCAGAGTATGCGTTGGCAACCTGTGGATGCATTGACAACCCTTCAACGCAGGTTGATGCGTTAGCAACCCATGGATGTGTTGACATACTTGAACGCATGAACCAAAGTTATCCGTAGACACATATCAACAAGGCAGCGGAGAATCAGATAATGATCTTGAGAGATTGTCGGGAGATTGATATGCTTGATATGCGACGAGAGTGGTGGATAGAAATTAAACCGGAAATCACACAATAAGGCGAGATGGACGTAAGGAAGATATTAAGCCTCCAATCATGCAGATTTGCCAGTGATTGCAACGCAACATCTATAAAAGGGCAGACCTGAAGATGAAAATGTTGTTGGACCTCTCAAAAGAATTCCTAAGTGACAGCAGAGTTCTCTCCAGACGACAACCGAAGACAAATAGCTCGAAAGAGAAGAGTCTTCTCTCCGCCTGACCACTTTACAGCAAAACTCACGCTACCATTCCTGCGAGCTCAAGACATTGAGAAGCCTTTCCATGCTTTCTATCTCTTTTCTTACTTTTGTTTTAGTCTATTAGCAAGGAATTGTATTTTCTAAAACAGTCATTCCGTTCATCAATCTATACATCTTCCATGGTTATTCATTTCTCATTACTTTCCATTTGCTGTTTATCATCCATGTGTAACTAACTCTCTCAAGAGTCACGAGTTGCGTTATCATCTAAATAAAGAACCGCAGAAGACTATTTCATCTTGTCAATTGTATTTTTAATCAAATGCTTATGTTCCCATCTGGCTAATCAATATAAGTAGCAATAACCAGACTGCTTGGGAGGGTAAGTGATTGTGGAACTCAGTTGACAAGGCTAAGAAGTGTTACTTAGGGATAGGAATAACCTTGGTACTTAACACTCTCCTATGCGTTATAGACATATAACACATAGCGGCTGACAGCCGAGAGTAGAGTCGCTGGTATGAAATAGACCCAACTATGCGTTTCCGACTTTAGATGATAACCAACCCCAGCCCTGCGTTTTACCATTCATACAATTCAACTAGCTGATTTTGTTGTGTCGCATACCTCTTCATCAACCATTTTAGCTTAGGTTTATTGCTTTGTAGTTAGTTAGACGCATCACTTCTCATCATCTTTTGTAAACGCATGATTCAAATAATCCAACTAATTATAGAATCTACATAGTCCCTGTGTTTGACCTCGGACTCACCAAGAAAACCTCATTCTTTGCTTATACTTGGGTGAAGAATAGGAAAACTTGACAGATCACTAACGCATAATATTAAGCATGTTGAACGCATAATACGTTGAACGCATAGTAAGCTTAATAATAAATAAACCAACAACAAGTTTACGGACTTTAGCATTTCAAATCAACAACAGGTACATACAATTATTAGTTTTCATTTGATCCATAAACATCATAATTTTAGATTTTTATATAGGACAATTATTTTAAATAGCAAAATCGTTAAAAATATTTACAAAAATAGCAAAATTTTACTTTCAATCCATAATAGACCGCGATAGACCCAGATAAACATTTATCACTTTAGCGAAAGATAATGATAAATGTCTACCTGGGTCTATCACGGTCTATCACATGAAGAAAGTAAAATTTTGCTATATCAAAATATATATATATATATCAAGTGGGAGATTTAAATTACAGACCTCATGATAGCTAAAACATTTGTATGCTAATTGAAATATGCTCGCATTGACTTACATTTTTATACTTGATCACTAATAACCACTTTTAGTCATTTTGTCACTAGAAGAATTAATTTTATTTTTTGTTGAAAAGTCCACATCATACTTATTTTTAATTGAATGAATTGGAAGTTAACACGGAAAACTAAAAACAAACATTAGCTACTATGAAAAGGAAACTTAAAAAGTAAAAAAATGTAGTATTTTACCAAAGAACTAAATAGAAAATATTCTCAAAATTTATGAACTAAAAATGTGTTTTTCCTTTCTTCTGATATTTACAAATTACGAGTTGCACTCACATCTTTTAACCAATAGAGTTAAATTATAAAATATACTCTTATCATTCTAAATTACAAGCACTCAATTTTATATAAAATTCTAAAGTATTTATAGTCTAAAAAAGTTTTGAAACATTTTATTGACGTAAAAAATATCACAACTTTTAGAAGGATAAAAGTACTTTTAAAACAAATAGAAAAAATTTAAGTTTTTCTTTTCTTAAAAAAGAAAGGCAACTATCAATTAAAAACTTAAACTAATAATTATATCAATTTAAATCATGAACTTTTATAAGTGTATCATTTTATTTTCTCCTCCAAATTTCATTTGACCATTATTGTATGAAACATATAATTTAAGTCAATTAAACTCTTAAATTTTTATAAGTCAATCAATTTAGACCCTTATTACGATTACCTTTGAAAATGATCATCCATGCATTTATTCTCAAATGTGTGTAGACTTCTTCTAATGTCGGTTTTACATAATAGGCGGTTAGAGTAAATACATGGACGATTTTCAAAGAAAATTTTGTCTAAGAATCTAAATTAATTCATTTATGAAAGTTTAGGAGTTTAATTAATATAATTATAAATTCCGTACGTGGTTTTTCCAAGTGAAAAATGATGTAGGGAATAAATGGGTTTGGAATTAGGATGGTTTGACATTTGAAGTTTGGGCACACTTGGAATAAAATTTTTGGGATTAGAAAACCAAACTCATGGATTTGGAACATTTTGTTTTCTTTCTAACTCCAATTAATGTTATGGATTTAAGAAAAATCCTCTTTCATCTTATACCTCATATTAGTAATCGTTGGTGACCATTGACATCAACCACCGATTGGTCGCCCGTGACCATTGGCTGATCATGTGATTGTAGACGACAGTCGATGACTGATCGTGTATCCGTTGATGATCGATCGTCTTGATCGTCGATGACTAATCGCTATGGCTGTCAATGACTGGTCGCCCTTGATTGACCACAACCAATGGCAGGTTACTTGTGATCGTCGGCAACCGTCGATTTCTCATTTCTTTCTCCTTTTTTATTTTCACAAAAGTAAAAAGATAAAAATGAAGTACATTATTTTAAGAGCTACAACACTGAAGTGTGATGTCAATCGTGCTAGTCATAGATGGTCAAATGAGAAGGGAATTGAAACGAAAGCGTGCAATCACGTTCTTTGATTTATTGAAAGAATTAAAAATCCAAATAGTAAAGAAAAAGGTTAAGCATCATACCTTTGTCAATCTATAATTCTTGAACTGATAGTCTTTTCCTTGTAATCTTCCTCTTCTAAGACATCTTCCTCTCTATGACTTTGGCAAGGATCCAGTTTGTGGGAACTGCTTGTTTAAAAGAATAGAGAAGATTTTTAGAGTAATAGTAGAGATTATTCTCTCAGGAGTTGTTTTATGAAGGCTCCCAATGGCCTTATTTATAAAATTCTATGGGTTACTCCTAATCCTATTAGGATAAACCTCTTGATTTAATAATATCCAATATTAATAAATATCTACCTAAATAATATCTCATATTAAATGGTTTAAAATATTTAAATCTTATTTAAATTAATTAATTAATTCTCCCTCTATTTATTTATATAGATTTTATCCAAATAAATAAATAATTATTTGAATCATATTCAAATAAATTAATTCTTCATATTATAAAATTATAATTTGAATCACCTTCAAATAAAATTTATAATAAATCATGCAATTAATTGTATCCAATACAATTAATATTTTCCCTCATAAATTTGAACATTTCAAATTTTTCTTTCAACATAGTTGATCCTTGTTGGTTCATAGTGAGCTAGCAAGGAGACTTTATGGATCTACAGATCAGAAGCTCCAACGATATGAGATTAATCTGCTAAACTCATTAACCACATTAATCAATATTCGTTAATTGTGGGTACACTCCACTAAAAACCCACAACTGCACTCTTCTCACTGTAGATATATTTCTGTGTCCATGGATATAGACCAATAAGAGCAAATTAGTTGTTCACAAGTGTTCGTGACACCAGTTGGATCAAATTACTGTTTTACCGCTGTGTTACTTCTAAATCCTTGAGTACCAGTGCTCCTCTAATGAACAACCTGTTTATGGTCCAACCATTAAACAGAAACCCCTCTCGGGCCAGTGAGAAGGTATGGTCCTTTGTTCAAGTCCCGGAGGCACCACTTAAAGAAACACTTATCTACTTACCCTAAAAATGGGAATGAGTGAACTTCATCTTGTATAATTATGTCCCAACTCCCCACTCCGTCTTGTCCCTAAGATAGTAGGCATATTGAGTCAACAAACGGCCACTCTCACCCATACAAATCAACGTGGACAAGAGTTCATAATATACTCAGGATTAAGACTAAGTTGCCTAAGTCATCCTATTGACATAGAAACCTAACTAGTCAATGAAGTTACATCTAGTTATTACTATTTCGTGGTCCGATCTCATGCAAACTCATTACATAAGATCATTGTGTTTGTATCAAATACAAAATGGGTTGTATCCATAGTGTCATCAGGGTAAGGTACCCAGCCTTAACCCTATACTATAGACCCTTTATACTATATCTTGAACATTAATCTCCCACATACAGTTCAAGACTCATAAAGCAACCTAGGATGCTAGTTTATTGGATTTAGGGTTATTAAGACAAAACAAACAAAAACAATCAATAACGCTTATTGAAGTAACACATCAATAACTTTTTATCAATGATTTAATTACGGTTAAATAATTACATTTAGAATCTACGAGTTTTAGGGCATAAAACCCAACAAAATGTTCTTCATCTCTTGCCGCCCAATATCAGTCACCAACGATTAGGTTTTTTCCCCTTTCTCTTCTTTCTTTCTCTCTCTTTTTCTTCATTTCCACACAAAAAGAAGGTAAAACTAACGGATGGACTAAAAATGCTATTATATGCAAACCTCAAGAATAAAATTCATTTCATGGCAACAAAAAAATTAGATAAATTAGGAATTTGAAGCAAAACCCAATTTGTTATAAATGTATTAGTAAACTAAATTTCAATTTTTGCTAAGTTATCAAAAGCTAAATTTGTTATATATATATATATATATATATATATATATAAATAAGAGATATGTTAGAAATTTAAATCAAAACTTCAAAGCTTTGTTACTTTGTTGCTAACAACTAAATTTGCTATAGAAAATAACTAAATCATTCTCATTCCTACATTGTTGTCATGAAATGAATTAATCTAGGATTACAAAAGATAGCTAATAAAAGTTTCATTTTAAAATGAATAAATTAGATCTTATATTCAAAATTATCATAAAAATTGATCCATATGGTACATAAGAGTATATACATTTCACAAAACAACTACTAGAAACAGGAGAAATAATACAGATTACTCAAACCCAAGCATATATAAATTGCACCCCAAACACAAGGTTCATAAACCCAAGCTTCTAAGCCCTACACACCAAACATAAGCATTTGTAATTCCTAGGATTTAAAGCCCCCCAAATAAGCCCCCAGGCATTAGATTCCGAGGCTTTTGATTCCGGACCTGCGTGCCAAACGCCCCTTAAAAAAGTTTAAGGTTTAAATTGATACAATTTTTTGTTCATGGTTTAAATTAATACAACCCCTAAAATTTAAGGGTATAAATTGATATTCGGACTTTCTACACATATAGCCTAAATTAATATGTCTAATTACATAATTGTCTGAACTTTGTTATTTTTTACATGAATAGCTTAATGGACTATTATTTTACACAACAGTCTAACACAATTTACTTTTTCGACTCTTCTTACCATTCACTTTTTATTATATATATATACTCAAAAAGTATGTAAGAGAAATTTCTTGCAATTATGAACTTTTCAAAAGGAAAGTTTCTCCAAAAATTCAAAACTTTTTGTTGCCATCATAAATTAAAGCAAGAATCAGCAAGAAGCTTCAAAGGAGACAACAAGGTCTATTTGATACATACAAAATTATATATTTAATTTTTTAAAAATAAATAAGGGTGTATTTAATAAGTGCATGAACCAGAATGTACAATATTCAACTTATATACCAAACAGTATATGTGATCTACATTTACATTTTCCAGTGGTAAACACACCCAAAAATAAACCATGGTATATTTGATGTATATTTAAGTTTTCTAGTATATTAGCAGTATATTCGACATGTACTTGAAATTTGAATGGGGAGGTGATTGATTTTCAGCTATGAATATATAAAAGAAAATAAATCAAATCTCCTAAAATGAGGAAACATTAATTTGAAATATCCTACATTAAATGAATATCAACCAAAATTAATAAATAACAAAAACATGTCAAAATTAAAAAATGATGTTGTTAAGGAAAGGGTAAATGTTTAAAAAATATCCTTATATAATTAATAGTAAATCCAAAAATAATATATTTTTTATTTTAAAAAATTATGAAATGAAAAGATGATAGATAATATTAAAAGGATAAAAATGTCCCAAAATGTTGCGAAATTTTAGTTTTAAGTATTACTATATTTTAGGATATTTATGAAATATTAGTTATATAGTAGATTAATTCCCTACATCTTTGTTGATATTTGTCCTAAAAAGATTTAGCCAAATGATTTGTATAGAAAAAAAAAAAGTTTTTAGTATTAGTTCAGACCATAGTGGAAAATTTCAGTCGCAATCCTCAAGATAGGCTAAAAAGTTTAATGGGGGGAATTTTAATTTCCCCCATTTTTCGAAATTTCCATTGAAATACTGAGAAATCTTGAAATTTCTAGGGCTTTTTTCAAATATAGCGAAATGAATCAAAATATTTACAAATATAACAAAATTTCACTGTTTATCTGCGATAGACCGCGATAGACGGTGTATTTTGTTATTAGTTGTAAATATTTTCAGCAGTTTTGCCATTTAAGATAATTTTCCAAATTTCTATGGGAATTTTGATATATATTTTTTTTAGCAATTAACAATACTAGTTGAATGGTTTTTAGCTTTATAGTCCTATCTTGATTGCACAATTTGTATAATTCGACACGTCAATGTATAATTTCACTTCAAAATTGAATCGATGTGAATTTTATTTTTTTTACCATCCAAAATTTTTATTTCCAAGAAACTACATATTTATTTTAAACTTCATCCAAACCTTTCTTCCGTCGAATTTTCAGGTCATTTCACCTTAAACTTGAATTATTGTGAGTTTTGCTTCTTTTACCATCCAAAGTTTTTTCATTTTCAAGAAAAAGATTTTAAAAAAATAAACCAATAATTTATCTTTTAAATACCGCCACCAAATCACTTCTTCCACACCACTCTCAAATCTCAAATTCTCTAACGCTTTATCTAAATTTTTTTTCTTTTTAGAATAATATGTTTAATGTTATGCTTTTTGCACCCCTCTAATGTTTAATGGTAGGATTTTTATATCCTTATTATGTCATGTAACGTAAGTTTAATGTTACGATTTTTGTATACATTTCATTTTATAATAAACAATTTAAAATTGTTTTGTATGCAAATATTTTATGTCCTCTAATTTTGTAATTAAATATCAATATTTAATATTATTTTGTAGTTATTTTTGCGTTTCTTTTTAAAATTTTTGCTCTTGCACCGACATTTACACATATATGTACAATATAATCTAAAAGTATTCTTACTTTACAGAAATGATTATTAAAAATGGTCAATTATAGTATAAGTAAACCACAATCGAAGTTTTATTAATTAATTTTAACAATTTTCATCAATTTCCATAAAATTTTCTACAATTTTTATCAATATCAATATTTTCACAAAAACATGATCTTGATGTTTCCATCGACATTGGTATTTCAAACCTTGATTTAGACAAATATTATTCAAATATTGGCAGTTAATAATTTGTTGATAGATCTCACCTACCCACTGATGTGCAAGTATCAAACACTAGAAAAGATACTCTAACTAAATTATAAATTTAAGAACAAATATCAATCTATATACCTAAACTTTAGAGGTTTATCAATTTAAATAATAAACTAAAATTTATATCAATTTAAACTCTAAACTTTTATAAATATTTCAATTTACACCCTCCAATATGTTCTGGTTGAAGAAAATTCGTATGAAACTTCTAAATGTATTATGTAAACTCATAAAATTTCATAATTGAATCAATTTAGACATTTAGACAAAGTTTTCTTTGAAAATCGTCCATGTATTTACTTTAATCATCTATTTTGTAAAATCCACGTTTGAAGAAGTTTGCACACATTTAAAAAAATTAATATATGGATGATTTTTAAAAGTAATCATAAAACCTGATTTAAATTAATAGGATTATGAAAATTTAAGAGTTTTCAAATGATATAACATCATGATTCTTCAAATCATCTGTTGAAGTTATCATCACTTTTGAATTGAAGTACACCATTTATAAGGGCCTAAAACAGATCAAATTCTAGAGAAAATGAACATGAGATAATGATGATCTTTCTTCAAGATCTAACTTTATAATATATGGTATACAAATAATCTACCTCAATCAGGAACTGGTATCTCCTGTCCCCATCAGTATTTATATATAGGATTTCTTCCTAATAGCCTCTGACCATTAAAGAATGAGTACATACATGAATGTACATGCATATGGATGAAAGCTATTGTCTATGCATTTACAAAATTAATCTACCATTTTGAAAAGAAGGGGTAGCTAACTAACAAAACTTTGTTGAAGCGAGGATTGAGGCTAGGAATTCAGGTGGGCGATTCGGCCAAGAGAAGGGTGTGCCACCATCCGCAGGCAACATTTTTAGGAATGCAATTCTCCATTGGGACTTCAACAGGAATATTACGGTCGATTACATCGCCCAAACCTAGCTGCAGTGTGTAAATGGAGACTTCTAAGAACCTCAATATCAGATCTGAGCTTGGGAAACAACTTATAAACATGCGTTTGTGCAGGAGGCAATAAGAAACTAGAGAATTGTTGTGGCAATATTAAAACAAGCAACCAAACTAAACATACCTGGCCATACTTGTTCCATCCCCAGCAGAACACTTTTCCATCCTCTAGAAATTGTGGAAACAATAAAGTCAGAATGAGTATTGCACAAACATGTGTTATCAACCAATCAAACTTCTTCAAATATAGTGCAGAAAGCATAGAGCAGTCCAATTATAACGTATTTCTTCAGAAGTCTGTTCTTGGAGACCATGCGCAGAAAAAGGTTATCTTAGTCTTTCTATCTTTCTTTTTAGTAGATGTCTACTATTTAGAAGAAGAAACTAACACAGATCGACTAGATCTGAAGTACACATATAAAATTTCATCTCTCCAACAAATCATTTTTTAGAGTTCAGAGATTTGAACCTTTTCATCTCAGTAAATTGAAGGCTGGGTCTCATGAAATCAGAAAAATAGAAACCATGTGTAAGAAGACGATGAAGTACCTGATACTATTGCACTATGACGAGCCCCACATGACACAACCTTTGCATTTGCATTTTCCACACTCGGAGCATCTAGAAGTCTTGGAAGTGTCTGGATGAATGATTGAAAAGAAAATAAGGCATAAAATCAACTACTTTTCCCTACTTTAGATCTCATACTGTCATAGTAATATGATCATGATGATCTGACATGTTAAAACAAGCATTGTTTAGCAAGGCATGTACCTCGGCTTGATCAGCACCTGTTCCTAACTGCCCAAATTGATTTCCGCCAAATGAATATACATCACCATTGGAGGATATACAGACTGTGTGCCACAGTCCAGCAGCAACACTCTCAATCCGGATGCCGAGTAATGAGGACACACATGTTGGACTTAACTCATCATCTGTACACCCTTGCCCACACTGTAAGACATAAATTAAGCCAAGAATATAGCAGCAGCACGAGAAATAGAGAAAGAGTATGGGAAAGGAACAGAAAGAATTATCTCTTTTTGATTGAACTTGATCTTGACGATCTACGTCTACATATCTTTTTCTCCACCATTTTCTACTTTACCTACAGATTGATTCTGAAGATTGGTCAATTGTCAATATAGTAAACTCCAGCTGGTGTTGGGTTGTACAAAGGATTAAACTACTTAACTTGCTAATGAAGTAGGGGCATGGCTATTAAATACAAGGTAAAAAAAGAAAAAGATCACAAGTAAAAGAGGAAAAGAGGCAAATGGGTACTCTTGAATGATAATTGATAGTTGTTTCAACAAACTTAATTTACAGGGAGGGTTTCTGAACTTATAGCTTTCAGTTAAATGGACTATCTTCCGACCAATTTGTGCAAAATCAAATGTTCGAGAATCATAGGAATGCACAAGACAAAAAATCAACTCGGATAAGAACTGATTAGATCCTGCAATATATATTTGGCTTTACACAGCCAAATTCAATGAACTAGAACTCCTTAACAAGCTTCTTATAAAGATATTAGCAGTCAACAAATTTTAGTAGTTTGGAATTCAAGAAAGTTGATTGATTGTTGAAAGGAAGAGCTATCAAGAGGATAAATGGATAAGAAGTCATAGGTTCAATCCATGGTGGTCACCTACCTAGGAATTAATATCTTACAAGGTTTCTTAACACCCAAATGTTGTAGGGTCAGCCAAGTTGTCTGTCGAGGTGCGCGAAACCTAGCCTGAACACTCACGGATAAAAGGAGGGGGGGGGGGGGGGGGGG
>QLSR01001494.1:120619-202073 GCA_031780015.1 Citrullus colocynthis
GGGGGGGGGGGGGGGGGGGGGGGGGGTATTTGATAGGGGATTACTGAACGGTAACAGAAAACATGTTTTGTCATTGGACAGGGTTAATCAGAAGAGAAAAAAGTTGAAACAAAAAACATTAAATGGAAAAAGATATATTCCAAGAATATACTCAGTGAGGTCCACCATCACTTGAAAAAGATTGGGTGGTGAACAACAAGCACAAGAAAGATGCCCAACTGCTGTCTAATTGCTGATTTTTGGTGGGAGAAAATTTTGGGACTTCTAAACATGCTATGGATCATGGGGCCAAGGAAAGCAGCCTTAAAGATACAAATGATATGAGCCATACCCACTTTGATATGTACAGAATTAGTTCATTGAATTAGTGATCTTGCATTAGAAGGGTTAATTTTGTCGCTTCAATTAAGCAATATACATTAACCGAAAAATAAAATAAAAGGTACACAAAAAAGGATGCCAAGGAAGAAATAGAATGTGATGAGAATGTACTGGAAGAGAATACTGAGAATAAACATAATCATGTAACAAAAGAAAAAGAAATTCCCACAACTAAAAGTGTGTTAGAATGAATGAAAATGGCGAGGGAAAAGTATTACAATGAAACGAAGCACGTGTTAAGAAAATGACATGATAAATTCACCTGTCCATACAGTCCCCAACCAAATGTTAGCAGTGCCCCCGCATCTGTGGCATAAAAGACAAGAAATATCAAATATGCAAAGATTATCACTTCAAGTGAACAGCATGAAAAACAGAGGCATAGATTAATCAAGCAGCAACGTTTCATATGACTATGAAAATTAATGCCTAAAACATAACCTCCCCCCCCCCCCCCCCCCAAAAAAAAAAAAAAAAAAATGGATGTTCTAAAGTCGCAATTTCTTGCAGTCTTAATTTTCATTAACTACCAATTAAAACTATATGATCTGAGATTGCTTTTATATATAAATTTGTGAATTATATGATCTGAGATTTCTGTTTACATAAATATGTAATTCACAATTACAGATCAAAGTTTAAGTCTTGCCACCAGTCTTCACCTTATACATCTTTTCATTAATTTTCGAAAAATTTATTCAGTATCTACAGAAATCAGCAACAGAAAGATTTGTGCAACCACTGTTATATTGGGAACAACATCACAAACCTGTAACTGCTGCACTATGACGCCCTCCACAAGCAATTCCCTTCACATAATTTCCAGGAACTCTACCCTGACCCTCCATGTTTGCACTTCCTCGAGCAAGAGACGAAGGTCTATCTTTGCCAAACGAAGATGACTCGATGCAAGGTATAGGATGTGGGGAGGAAACCATACGTATGCGGGAGCCCAGACCTAGCTGTCCTTCTCCACCATATCCCCAACCCCAGACCTGTCCCAAATCTGAAACTTTGAAGACATTAGGGTGCATTATATGTTATGTATTATGTCATTCTAGTAAATTATTCCAAGTTTCTTCCAGAGCTAATTTTGTATGGCTCCAAAAACAAAGAAGAAAAAGGTTTTAGATTAATATGTCATGGGGGTCGAAGAAAATCAACTAGAACAAGTTTGGTATTATTGGTTTCAAAATTAACTTGAAATGTTTTTGATAAACCAGTATGAATGATTCAATTTAAAAGTATAAACAAATATAACTTTACTAATAAGACCAAATTGACATGCTATAAATCTCAAAATTTATTATAGGAACAAGCGGACAACATTAATACATAATATATACCTGACAACGCCAGTGTATGACGCCCTCCTGCAGAAACAGAAGTTATTCTAACTCCAGGATTAAGAGTAACAAGACAGGGAAGTGCAGAGAGAGTGTCATCACTTGATGACGAACTCTCAGCTGCAAGCTTTGCTGATGAAACTCTTCTCCTCTTTGTACTTTCTGCTCCACCAGCTCTAGCTTCAATATTGGAAACAACACCAGTAGATCGTGAAGCTTGTAAATGAGGGCTGACTGCCGCAAAGAACATGAAACCCAGTGAGAAAAACTTTGAGAAACCTCTCATCATAATTAAGTTTGTGCAGTACCTTGATCTATCACGGAAGAAGACTGCCTCTCTAATACATCTCTTTCATAGGCAGCCCCAATAGACAAATCACCAAAGATCTTTCCAGAAGGAACACATTCTTTCCATCCCCAAGTGTAGACTTCTCCTCTGTCTGACACATATACAATGGAAACGACCTTAGATCAGTTCAATTGGCAATACAATAGGCATGAAAAGGATGTAATGTAAACAAACTTCGAAAAGCAACTCCTTTTTCTCCCTTCTTCTGGTGAAGGAATTGACTAAAGGATTTAACAGCAAAAAGAGAAGTCGATGTTTAGGAGTCCTGGAGTTAATCATTAGTTTTTCAAGAAAACCCATCACAATGAATTTTTTTTAAAAAATAGAAGTCCTCTTTTCTCTAAATAATCTCTTACGTAACCAATAATTACTTCATTTGTACAAAATTACTTAAATTTCCTATAATGTGAATTTCTTTTCAAACTTCCCTCTAAGGCTCTGCTCCTAGAGCATCTCGCGCTTTAAAAAACACTAAAGAAGCAAGAGGGCTTTACCATTCTCTTGTTTGTGCACCATCCATAAATAACTTACAGGATTTCAATCTTCCTACCCTTTTCAAAGAGAGGAAATGGTTTACCTGTAATAGCAGCACAATGGGCCCAACCTGCTGCTGCTTTTACTATAGAAGCTTCTGTTGGAAGAGGAAAAGGCTCTGGAGTTTCCTTGAGAAAAAAATTGAAATATGCTGGCAGGTCAGTTCATTACGAACTAACAGAAAAATCATTTTAATTCAAATAACATTGCGTATGGCTCATACCCCATGCTTCCCAGACGTCACATAGCTTTGACCAAGATCATCTGTTGAGCCCCATGTTATGAGTTTTCCAGTTGCTGGTTAAATGAGGAAACACAAGACTAAATATCAAATAAAAGAAAGAACTACATTGTGAAGAAAACAGATGAAAACTATATAATCCAATACCACCAGTCATACGCAATCAATGAAGACAATAATCGTAAGGACCGGTAGTTGAATGAAATGTTGGAGTATACAATAAAACCCAAAATTGTAATCAATCGAACCAAACAGATCACACAGTAAAAACATATCCAGAAGTAAAGTTGTCGAAGAGTCTTTTTAATTAAAGCAATGCATAAGAAACGAAACGACAATCCCTCGTCAAACAAAAAGAAGAATGTACGACCCTTCAATCTAGAGGAGGGAAAGAAAAAACATTTAGTAAAGAACAAAATCTTGAGCCAGACGAATAAGAAAGATTCCTGAATTCAGCACCTAGCTCGGTAATTACAGGGGAACCAAAAAAAAAAAAAAAAAAGAACTCAATTCGCCCAATGCAAATATAAGTCCACATCTGAACAAAACATAAAAGACGAGCAAACAAAGAAAACTCCTACTTGAAATGAGTTGCATATCAACATTTCAGCACAAGCAATTTCAAATTTCCACAACCCATAAACCAAAAACCCAACTAGAACTCAAAATCCACTTCCTCGCTCCATTGAACAAATTTGCAGCCAGCAAACAAAATAAAATAAAGCACACCCCATAACATATTAGACTTCCATTCACCAAATCAACAAAATCCAGTAATGCAAGAATTCACAAACCCCCAAACTTCCTACTGACAACATCAAAACCCATCAAAAATCACAAAACAAGTTTCAAAGAAAAATCACCAGAAATGGCCACAGCAAACCCGCAACCTCCACCGCAAACATCCCTCCAACCGTGACCGTCAGTGGCATCCTTTCCCGGAAGTCGAACCACCACCGGCGATAGCAACGGCGACCTCTGGGGCAAAGCTCCAGGAAGATACCCCCACATATAAACAATCTTCTTCTCCTTAACATCCTCTTCCATTCTCACGATCTCACCTTCTCCTCTGCTCCCCTCGCCATTCATATCGATTTACCGGCCCAAAAAGGAAAATAAAAAGGAAGCCAACAAAGCACAGATGCTAATTTCTTCTGGGGCCTCAGATTTTCGTGCGGTTTCTATGCAAACAGAGAGTGATTTCAATTTCAACTTTGGTGGACTTGGGGAAGTGATACAGAAGAAGAAGAAGGATGTGCCCTAAGGTTAGAGACATTAAAAAAGGGGAACGTATCATTTTCAGGGGAATGGGGAGGGCCACGTCGGATGCTTACGTGGTATTCTTGACATGTGGCACGATTTGAGCCATCAGATCCCTTGGTGAATTCTAGCCAGGAGTTAGGGGGAAGTTTCTGGAAGGTCGAGTGTTTTGAAGCTCCTTCCTTCTCTTTTTTCGACCATTTTTGGGCTCTGTCGTGGCAGGTTACTAGCCTTCCGCGTGTCGGAATTTTGCTCGAAGTCCAATCATTATAATTTTCCACGCTTGGTCTGAGCTACGGCACCCCTTTTGAGTACCTATACACGTCATCGGTGGTCCCCCGTCGCATCAGCCTGAGTGGGTCCGCCACGTGGGACCTGTCATTTGTAACAGTTTTTGAGATTTTTCCCATTGCTTTCGGCTTTTTTATTTATTATTTTTTTTTATTTACCTTTCGGTTTTTTTAAATAAAGTAAAAAAAAAAACATTTTTTTTTTTACTTGATCAGTTCAATGTCTCAATTTTTGCTTTCAATTTCGTTGAATCTTCAAACGTAAATAAATATTACAATCTTAATCTTTTTGTTTTAAAACTCGTTAGAAAAAGCATTCTCATATGCTTTTTGTGAATTGTGAAACATATGTATGGTATAAATTTATAAAATTTCAAAGAAAAATGATATTCGAGAGAGAAAATTTGTTAAAATTTGTGACTTTTGGTAGTTATTCCATTGTTAATTTATGAACTAACCAAACTTAAATTTGTGCAAAAACTGGAGATTTTTTTTTATTAGAATAAGTTCATGAATTTACGAAAATTGAATTAGAGAAGAACTTAATACATTTAATTTGATAAAATTAAAAGTTTATAGTAATTTTTTTATGGGTGTTGTTGTTGTTGGCTTTTTGGTCATTAATCTCAAATTAATTAATTTTAATAGATTGATTAATTAGTGTTTTGATGATAACAAACCTGATCTTATTAACCATTTGAGTGTGATGAAGTGTCCATTGTGTGGAGCTTGGAACAACGGTTCCAATGCAATTTGAATCACTCAAATTGGAGTTCAAACGAAGAAGATATGGCCAAAACAAGCTTAATGGAAAAATTTCGAGCTGATGACGTGACAGATTTTTTTAATCAAAGTGGACTAATTGAAAGGTGCCACTTGGAGCAATGGAGAAGTGACAATGGGTGGGTTTTTTATTTTTGGATTGATGTTAAAAAAATGATTTTAAAAAGAAAATGAATTTAAAAAGAAGATGAATTTAATATTATTATATATGTTTATGTCTAACGGCTAGTTGCTTTTTAAAAAAAAATTAATTTAATATTATTATACGTTTGTGTCTAACGGCTAGTTGAGTTTAAATCTCCACCCTTCAATTTTCTTTTACAAAGATCTAATGGTCCAAATTAATTTGGTTTTCACTCATTTTCATTTCTTTTAAACACTTCATCTTCTCCAAAATTCTATAACAACTCTTATTATTTTCAACCCTCCATAATTCACCAAGCCACCATTGTTGCTCTCTCTCCAAGCTTCAATTTTCTTCTTTTCATCTTATTCTTGAAGAGAGATATATTGTATTGTGATGATTTATTTGTGAAGTACTTAAACTTGTAAATCCACCCTATTTAGAGAGTTTGTCAAGTGTGCTCTTTGTTTTCCAAATTTTTGTATGGGTTGGCTCTTGATCCTGAGAAAAAGAGTTATTGTAACGGTTTGATCCTTAACCGTGGAAAGGATCGGGTTTGTTCGCGCCCTGAAAAAGAACGTTGTAGCGGTTCGACTTTAAGCTGTGGAAAGAGTCAAAGACTTCTAGTGAAATACCCAAGAGGAGATTGGGAAGTGGACGTAGGCCGGTTTTGCCAAACCACTATAAATTTCACTATGTCATTTTCTCTATCCCTCTCCTAATTTATTTTTGCAATTAATTTTTGTTACTATATTTTATTACATGAAATTAATTGCAATTTTTAATTCTTGAAATTAATTGCTCATATTGGTTGTTCTTACATTTCTACTTTCATTACCAATCTTTTTATTAGAATTAAACAGGGTGCTTTAAAATGTAATTGTTAATTTCTTGTTTAATTCAAAGTGAATTTGTTTGCATAAAAAAATATCGTTTAAACTACTTATTTGCAAAGGGTTTATTAATTCACTTAATTGGGCTCATATTAGTAAAAGTTTAAATTAGATCTAATAAACCATATTCACCCCTCTAGGGTTGTCATACCGATCCTACAGTTGTAGTACAATAGACGGTAGAGAATTTGAACTATAAACTTTTTGATCACAAATACATATCAATTGAATTATGCTCGTTTACAGTGAAATTTGATGCAACAACATCAAAAATTAGTTTATAAAGGCAAAAATTTAAAGAGTAATACTTAGGTGTAGCTGAGGTTGCACTCATCTCCATGTGTCCCATTCAATCACAAATGAAATATCTATATATTCTTTTTAAAAAAAATGAAAATTTTATCATTTGACAACTTGTGATTCAGCACTTTGGTAGGGAGTGTAAAATGCATCAAGTATTTTTCAAAATAAAATTTTAAAGACAAAAAAAAAAAAAATTTAAATGTAGTTTTATTTTGTTTATTTGCATTTTAGTGCCTTAAAACAATTGGTGGTTTGACGACAAGGGATGTCTCAAACTCTAAATTTTGTAATTCACGTCAAAAGGTGCCAATTGTCATCAATTATGTTTTGGCTTTTGTCTGGTAAATTGTCCCTCTCATCATTATTTCCTTATTTCCCTACTATTTTTAAAGTTAATTCATAAATTTAACTTAATGAACAAGGATTAAATCTTTGCCTTAAATATAAAAAAAAAAAAAAGGAATCAATCTTAAAAACTTCTAATCATGTAATAATATGAGCATGGTGTAAATTATGTGATGCAATAAATTGGCCAATTGAAAAGAAATAAAGTTTGATGACTCAAAAACTCATGGAGTGAATGGTTAAAAATTCATTTGAAATTAAACTTTTGGTATTTTGTCATTATATTTTGTGGGCCTACATTTTAAAGCCTTGCTTTATTAGTCCACTTAACAAATCTGGTCAATATTTTTTTAAAAAATTATATTAATGTTAATATTTTATTAGTTAGCGGAAAATTCAAACTCAAGACCTTTTGGTCGAAATTCTTCGTGTTTTTTAAATTGAAGACAAAATTACAACATAAAGTTTAAAATCCAAATTGATGAAGTTTAAAAGCTATTCCCCCCCTCCCCTGTTTTTTAAAACATTTAGAGTGTTATGGACAAAAAACATTGATCGGGAACCATCTGGTCCCCACCCCGATATATCCTTAGTCGCTCCTCGCTGCCCTGTCTCGCTCTCCTCTCTCTGTCTCGCACGCTTGCGGTCTTTAGATTTCGCTTTCTCGCTGGCTCTGTCTCGCTCTCCTATCTCTGTCTCGCACGCTTGCGATCTTTAGATCTCGCCTTCTCGTTGGCTTTGTCTCTCGTTCTCTCTCAATCTCACTCTCTCTCACAGTCTCACTCTCGCTGTTTTGCTCAATCCCCGCCTCCGTCCCACCTATAAATGGCGGGGACGGGGAACCCCCACCCGCCCCTGTTACCAACTCTAAACACTAGTACTACACCAAGCAGATGATGAAAAATTTGAGCTTCAAACTTTAGCCAATATTAATTAGCATTGAATTACATTCACTTTAACATTTAAAAAAAAATGAAACATCAACCTAGGGATGATATTATTTGCTTTATGATTTTAGGCACTCTTTTTTGTTGGCGGAGACAAACAATAATGAATGAGCATTGAAGTTTAAGGAAAATGAAAGATATATATGAAAGAGGAGAAGTTATTATTAATCAATTTGATTGAGTAATGAGTGTTTAGTTTAAGGGGAAAATATTTATGGTCACTTTTTCAAAGTCATTATACCAAATTTTGATGGTTGAATACTTTGGCAATTCAATTGGATTGGTGATTAGCTTGTTGCTCATTGCTCATTTTATCTTGATTTTCTTGATGAAAATTGGGAGCAAAAAATCTCTTTTCTTTTAATAGATATTTTTCCAAACCAATGTAAATATTTAATGAAGAAATTAATCAACTTGTAGTTCACTTAATTAAATCAATGAAACATAAGGGACCGAATCAAGTGGATGAGATTAGTTTGAGAAATAACTATCAATAAGGGACCCATTTAGATTAACTTCAGAAAAAAGTGTTTTTCAAAAAACACATTTTCATTTAAATTCTTTTGATAAAATTGTTTACAATACACTTCAAAATATTTTGAAGTGGTTGTCAAACACTCTAAATTTTTTTAAAATGACTTATTTTTTAAAATTAAACACTTGAAGATGTATTCTAATTTTGATTTTAAACTCATTAAATTACTTTTCATCTTTAACATTTAATTCCATCCCATTAAAACTTAAACTTTGACGAGTATTGAATTATGCATAAGATTAAGTTTGATCAAGATGAACAAATTAACCCTTTGATGATATGCCAAAAGTCACAAATTTCAACAAATGTTCGGTTCAATCGCCATTTTGCTTGAAATTTTTTCTATCAATTTTATACCATACATATATGTTGTAATTTATTACGCATATGAGAACATTTTTTAATGATCTTTTAAATTAAAACATCATAAAGTTAAATTATAACGTTTTAAACTTCAAAGTTAAAATTGTAATAATTATCTAAAATTTAATCAAACTTGATAAACATATATATGGTAAAATAGATTATTTTTTCTACTGTTTAAAAATGGACAAGATAATTAGCATTTTTCTTTTACTTTGCACTCTTGAATTTTATTTTATTTTTTAAACTATAAGTGGTGTTATTAAATTTACATTTCAATCTTTTTTTAACACATTTATTTTTGTCAAAGTGAGCTCAATTAGCATCAGTTGTGTTAGTGATTATGAGGTTTGTGGTTCAAACATATTTTCATTCTTTTACATGTTTTGATTTAAATATTTCTGAAATTTCATATAAAACTATATGTTGCTTTCTTTCATTTTTTTAGTATACATGAATCATAATCATCTGTCCTAAGTGTTTAAAAATGTTAACCATATTAGTTTCACCGCCTTTCACTTTCACATGTATTAGTCACCACTTCAACATCACATGATTCCATATCAAGATCATGTGTCAATTTTAATGCATAATGAATTGCATTTCACATCATAAATATTTGAAGCCATTGGAATTAATAATTGAAGTAGTGACATGAGGTAAGCAATGCATGATATATATAATATAATATAATATATTTTTTTTTTTTTTAAGATGAGGCACGAGGTTGATAGTATAAACAATATATTAGTTGAACTATGCTTATTTTAGCAACATTTTTTTAATTTGAAATTAGAAAAAAAAAAAAAAAGATCAATTAGACTCTAAAATTTAACCTTTTTGATGGACAAATACTTACACTATCTTCTTTCAAATAAGGTGTCCAAAGAGAAGTTATGCAATGCTAGGATAAACTTAGAGTGGCGACTAAGACGAAAAATAAAAAAGTACAATTAAAGAAATCTAAAGACTATATAAAAAAATCATAAGGAGATGACATATGCTGATTTTGAAAGCTTTAACTTCCTTTAATATACTTCAAAGGCCAGAGTTTTTTTGACCAGATCTATGTGAAGAGCTAATCTATTTGTTACAATTGATAATTTATGGAGATTGTATGTTGCAAAATTTATAAATTATTCTCCTCCCCTTTCAGGTGGAGAAGCAACATTAGTGGTCGATCGATGATTGACAATAACCGACGAGACGAAAAGACTAATAACTAAAAGATTGTTATTGTTATAGCTCCTCCATTTGTTAATAAATGATTCTGTTAAGTTAAGATAAGGACAAAATCAAGTATCAAAGATATGTTGACTAGATAGTTTAATTTTGAAATTTAGAAACTAATTTAAAATAAATTTCAAACCTAATGGACTAAAATGTAAACAAATTTCTTTTATTTCACGAGATGAAATCTCAACCATCGAATTTTAAATTTAATTTGATTTTTTTAAGGAAAAAACCAACGTGGTAGAAGACCAATAGAAAAGAATTCCACAACAACGTAGGATGAAATCTCAGCCACTAAATAATTAATGGTCTTTTAAAAATCCAAAAAATAAAGAAACAAAAAAGAAATAAAGTTAGTGGTTAACTAATGGATAGGGCTTGTAAAGCCACGAGTTTCGGGCTATGGACGCTTCTCAATTTTGGGCCTTAAGTAATGGGCCAGCTCCATCCAAATATTGGGCCCTATTTTAATGACGTGTCATTCCAACATCTTTAGTTCAACACTCAAATGATTATATGCAGCCGGTCCCACGGGAAGTTCGGATAGGCTTTCAATCGTTCCAGTACGGACACTAATCAAGTGGTACTTAACGTCTCGACGAAGGCTTTATTCTTGAGCGGTTGAGATTCGCTTGCACGGAAAACACACGGTACCCCAGATGTACAGGATTCTGACCCCTCAATTTTACGGTTGAACTTGAAGATAATCATATGGTGGGGTCCATTTAAATATTGTTGTGGTTAATAACAGAACGTTTTGATAAATGATTGAATGGGCCAACTGAACGACATGTGGTCGTACTCTTCAATTTCACTTTCGACATGTCGCCCTACCAAACCACTAAACGCAAAGCTAGCCAGCGCTTCTACCCAGTTAGGATGCTCCGTACAATCGGTACGTTTGGAGGGCGTTGAATTATTGAAGGTTTTTTTTTTTTTAATTTTTTTTAATAATAAATAATTAAAATATTGTATTTGTGTTTGATATGGAGGAATGAACGATCAATCTTTATAAGAGTAATAAATATTAGGGTTGTTGAAGGTTGTCCGAGGCAAGAATCAAAGTTCATAGGCACGAAGCCCATAGCTCATTGGGTATCAAGAGGAGGCATGAGAGAGTGTGCATCCCAAGGGGTTTCGGCTGACCAACCGAGCTGGTGAGAATATGCCAATCAAAAAATAATTGAGCCAGCCTCATACTGACATCCTGCAACCTCGAGCACCAAAAACGTCATTGACATTGAATGTAATTAGAGGTATGTATTAGAGGACGAACTTATGTATAGCCTCATTCAACCACCTCAAATGTGAGAGAAGTAATCTCTAAAATAGAGACTCAACCTTACTTCTTTTGTGATTTGTTGAATTAGTTAACGCTTCTTGTACTAACTTAAGCATCAGAACGTAATATACTCAAAACCATACAAGTGCGAGGATCTCTTACACACAGACCAGGTCGAAGTATCTTGAGACCAGACCAAGGAGAAACAAGTCGAAGGTCAAGCCCATTGAGATGTGCACCGAAGCCCAATGAACTAACAATTATATTGTATCAATTTAAACCCTAAACTTTTGTAAATATATCAATTTACACCCTCCTTCAGATTTTGTTCGACCATTATTGTGTGAAACTTATAATTTGAGTCAATTAAACTCCTAAATTTTTACAAGCCAATCAATTTAGATCATTCCTTTCGATTACCTTTGAAAATTATTATTTATGCCTTAATTCCCAAACATGTCTAAACTTCTTCAAATGTTGGTTTTACATAACGAATGATTAGAGTAAATAAATGGACAATTTTTCAAAGAAAATTTTGTCTAAGAGTCTTAAATGGATTAATTTATGAAAGTTTAAGAGTTTAATTAATATAATTATAAGGTTTTTCTAAACAGAATGTAATATATGGTGTAAATTGACACACTTACAAAATTTCAAGGTTTAAATCGATATGATTGTTAGTTCATGGTTTAAATTAATACAACTCTTAAAATTTAGGGGTATAAATTTGTTAGGTATTATGTCCTAAAACTCGTGGTTTGTAAACTTTGAACATATTCTCAATAAAGTTGTTATCGAAGTTTATTCAGTAAAGATGTTATTGAATATGTGAATTGCGTATTAATATAACCCTAAATCCAATAAGCTAAGAACCTCTGGCTATAGTATTAGACTTTATGTGTAGACATAAAAATGGATTAAGTTTAGGTAATAGCCAAAACGGTCTATAATATAAAGATAAGGCTGAGTATCTTATCCTGAAGACACTATGGATGCATGTAAGCACTTACTTGTAAAACCAAGTGTTGGGGAGAGCAATGTGATTGAGGTTATGCGTTGCTAGAGGAGAAGTAGCCAAGAAGTAGAGCAAAATTTTAGTTAAGAAGTGGCCAAGACCATGCATTGGTGAAAGTAGCGGGAAGTTGAATTATTTGAGGAACCATGCGTTGTTGGTTGAATCAAGAAGGGTTGTGAGATGAAGTAGTCGTCGCATCGAAGGATAAGGGAACATTGGCGGGAAAAGAATATGCTTGAACCATGCATCGAAGACAGCCATGCGTCGAAGTTACCATGCGTCGAAGACAGCCATGCGCTGAAGTCACATTGCGTCCAAGACAGAACGGTCCTAACGCGATGAAGCTAGTGGTGTGAATGACTATGTTGTGTGCGTCGGAGGTAGGAGGCGCCGAAAACACCATGCGCTGAGAATGGTTAGTTGCTGAAGATGCTGGATGAGAACATAGACATGAGTGCCTTGCGTCGAAGGAAAGACCAGCGCCAGCCTACGGGTGAGGGGTAAGTCGGCATTATCATCTCGGTATTTGTGAGGGATAAGTCGGCAGTATATATATAGGTGAGTTTAATTACTTTCAGACATTTCGAGAACTTAAGTCGGTACCATCTTTCACAGAAACCACCAGAGAAGGAAGAGGAAGGTGTTCTTATAGTTTTTGGGCGAAATTCTACCCGTTTTGGTGCTAAAATCCGAACTGGAACAGGAGACTGATTGCAGACGCATAGACAAAACAGTGGTTGATGTTTGGAGTAGAACGACTCAAGGAAGCTGAGTTTAGGGCTAAAATTTTGAGGTTAGTAAGTTAACATAATTCCTAACAAGTCTTATGAAGGATGGTTGAGCTGAAATCGAAGTTTATCATATGAATCTTTAGGTAAAAGCAGCAACTACAGAACTGCTATGCAATCCGGAGCAACGCGGAGTGATTTTGGCATAACTGGAGAACGAAAAAGAGTTAAGCCTTGAAATTTTGAGGTAAGCTGTGGGACTTAATTCCTTACAAGTTTGTAGAAGGAAAGAAGTCTTAATATAGGCTGGAAATTCATTTTTAGTAGGGATTAAGCAGAGAGATTAAGGCTATAGCAGTCAGCTTTGTTAAAGAGTAGTTAAAGCTCAACGTGGATATAACAACAGGAGTAAATTGCACACAGGTATCCCCGAGAATCAGGGTATAACAGAAGGGTAAGGAACAATTAGTAGTTAAAGTTTTAGTGTTAAAGTTTAAGAATAAACCTATGAGAGCCTAACCGCGTGACGAATTACAAACATTGTGCGTGAAATGAGTTACTGTTTATGTTTTGATGAATGGAAAAGAAGTATAACAAGGGAAAATATCTATTTCAGGCTAAGAGGAAATAGGAAAGGTGTATAATCCATTCAAGGCCTAGGAAGAATTGTGAGTGACACTTCTTTTACTTTAAAACGATTTTGTTGAACATGATAGTTCGGTTTCCAATGAAATGTGAATTTGTGATTAAATGATTTATGAAGCATATTTATGTTCTTAAAGCTATTGAAAAGCATGTTTATGAAATGTTATTGATATAAAAATTGCCTTGTATTCTTATGAAAGATTTGTATACGAACGGGTTGTATAAAATGTTGCTTCTAAAAAGGAAAATGTTTTAGAGGAGGCTCAATGCTAGTAAGGCATGTGAGTTTCCCCGGGACCCAGTACTTGGGCAACCCGCCTATAAAATGTTTTAGAGGAGGCTCAATGCTGAAGGACATGAGAAGGCATGTGAGTTTCCCCGGGACCCAATACTGAAGGACATGGAGAAGGTACTTGGGCAACTCGCCATAGTCCTATGTGCACATAGAGGTTATATGCTGGTGCGTTGATTCTTGCTCCGCATCGAGCCTTATATGTTTTCGACGTTGGGGTGTTGAGTTTTGCTCCACTTCAACTAAGGGAAAAATATTGTATCTAAACTGTTTCCTTATGATTTGTTTGAGAATCATGTATGAATTGATAAGGGCAATTAAGGTTGTTTTAACTAATGTATTAAAAGTGATTGCATGTTTTATGTTTGCTGTTGAACTCAGTTTTACTACTGATGATTTCCAAACTAAAATGGTTTGTTAACATTGTCACTCACTGGGCCTTTAGCTCATGTTTTCAATGTTTTCTTTCCCCTCCAGGTATCAAGGATGTTTCTGGTGCTTTGCCTACTCCCACTCACTCTGCTTAAGCTTCGAGTCTCCAGAAAGTCTGACTTGTTGGAGTGTTATTTGTATGTTAAACCTTAATTAGGTGGCATGTAGATATGTATGTACAATTACCAGAGGTTGAACTATGGGTTGTATAAGGACATGTAAAAGAGTTGAGAAATTTCGTTTTTGGCTTGTATATACTTTTCTATATGTGATGTTTAAAATGTCTTAGAATGTGGAGATTACATTGTGAACAGTGTAGAATGTGTGTGAAGGAATGGATGGTATGCATCACAAGAGGGGTGATGTATACTGTCCTCACGTCTCCTTTCAGGTTATGCAGGTAAACTTGGAAGGGGGTGTGACAATGCAACCCATTTTGTATTTGATACAATCGATATGATCATATATCGTTCAGGTAAAGACATGAGAGTGAGGGCATCATATGTAATGAGTTTGCATAAAACCAAACGATGAAATAATCACTTTTACTTTATAACGTCGTTTACTGTTAAGATTGATTATTTCAAAATAATGACTTAGGCAACTCGATCTCAATCTTGAGCTAACCATGAACTATTATTTATTTGGGATTATCATTTAATTCGCATGGGTGAGAGTGGCATGAGTTCGCCGACTCAATAAGCCTACTATTTTACGGATAAGACTAGATAGATAGCTGGGGACATAGTTTTGCGAGATGAAATTCACTCCTACCTAATTCAGGTTAGTAGAGAAGTTGTTCCCTTAAGTACTGACTCCATGTCTTGGACAAGGTGCTCTACCCTCTCATTGGCCCGAGAGGGACTTGGTTTGATGGTTGGACCACAAACCAATTGTTCATTAGAGGATCAGGGGGACTCAAGGAACAAGATGTAAACAGGGGTAAAACGATAATTTTGACCTAGCTATAATTACAAACAAACTTGTTATTATGCTGCTATCTTAATTGGTTTTTATTTTTATTTTTATTTTTATTTTATTTTCTAGTTGTTCTTATTGTTTGACTATAATTTGGCTCTCGTGTCAATATCAAGGAAGATTAGCTTAGAAAGCTAGGTGGTCTTCTTGTATACATCAAGTGGAGTTCAAAATTTCAGCAGGTATTTAGATTCATTTGTACATGACCTAGTATTTTGGAATTGTAGTTATGGATTATAAATTTTCTTTCGAACATGATGTAATAATAAAATGTGAATGTGTATTATTTATACACATTTTTTGGTTTTCTTGAAAAGGTATAATCTGAATGTTGGTCTATTGTTTGTACTAAATAGAACCCCAAATGTGGCTTTAGAAAGTATCATTGAAGTTCTAATGTCCTTTTTGAACAGATCATAAGTGCAAGCATATCAAATCTATAATAGTTTGCAAATGATCCAATGTATCTAATACACTTGAAGCAATATGTCTTTTCGTTGACAAGTTAAGGGACAAGTACCCTAGGGAAACTATACATAATTAAGAATTTGATCACCAAATATACTTTGGTAGATATTCCTTGGATCTCGAGTAGATGTTTGGACAATGGCACATCTAAAGAGAGGTGGAAAGCCCATTAACTAGCAAGTAGCCGACACTCTAGTTGGATTATTTTTTTCGTTTTTTTAATTGTTTTTAAGTTCTCGGGTTATATAACTCCATCTTGTTGGCTTGTAGGTATTTTCTGGAAATTGAGTTGTATGTGTGTAATTTCCCAATCTTGGAATTGTATGGTTTACTATATATGATTTTTCGTTGGAAGCTTATTGAACAAAATCGTGTGGAAATGTCTCATTCGTGTGGTATAGTTGAAGATGTAATTAGTAGAGTTTTGTGTCTTGTTTGTGGCCATGTATGAGGTTTAGGATTTAGAGAATGACTAGGTCGAAGATTTCTACATCAAGTCAGAAAGATAAAACGATTGCATCTCTTGAAAGAAAATGCAACAACCTAACGTCAAATGTGGATGAGTTGAAAAGTCTAGTAGCTTCCTTTTTAAAAGACAAGGTAAATTTGACTTAACTCTATTTATCTATTTAAATTGTGTTTTATATTACATTTTTAATACGTTGTTTCATAGAAATTAAAAATGAGCGAGCAAAATTCTAGTAATCCTGTTAGAGTACCAACATCAGCAGATGTTCCAACTCCAATCCTAAATTCCCGTTCGGTAAATTCATTTCTCATACTTCATAGAACTTTTGTATTCATTTAGTATTCAAAATTATTATTGTTTGACATTTTTTTAAAAAAATATTATTGGTGAAAAAGAGTATTGCAACCAACACTCCCCATAAGTGTTTGCTATTAGATTGGCCCGGCTTGGGAGAAGTAGTTGTTGAAGGAAGATGATCCTCCAATGATCCATCAATCCTTGTCCATCACATACCTCTTGGCCCAAATGCATTCGTGTGTGGGTTGTGAAAGAGTTAGAAATGTAAAAGCTGAAGCAATTAGGATCTAAAGCACTTTAATTATATCAATTTTGAAGATTGAACATGCTTGAACAAAGGAAGTAACACTTACTTGTTGTAGCTCAAATTTGATTCAAAATTCTCCAAATTTCTAATCACGAACACTTTGTGGACCACCACAAAAGTCGTCTTTGTTATTATCATGCCTTAAAACGAATGGTGGGATCCAAATTTGGTTGAAAATTGAGCAATTTCGTGAAGAACACAATTTTCAGTTTTTGGAGTATGTGAGTATTTTCAGCAAAATAATACTTAATTGCCAACCTGCTTTTCAGATTTTCTTCTTCTATTTAAAGAAGAAATCATACCGACCAGATTTACATATTGATTGACACCAAACATGGTGAATAAGGTGGTGAAATTGAAAGTGGAAAAAGAGGTTGAAGATGAGGTTTCCACCTCTTACTTCAACATGCATGGTGGGATTCTCCAATTTCTCAAATTGGATTGAATTCCAATTTTTAAAATCAATTTCCAAAATCAATTTTAAATAATATTAATTTAAATAATAATTAATTAAATATCATCAATTATATTAAATTAATAATTTTTCTACTTTTACCGGCAATTTCAAATTCAATGAATCTTTATTTATCGGAATAGTATTTAAATCATATTTAAATATTATCAATCTCCAAATTCGTCTAATTCACAATTAAACGAATAAACTGTAAAATTTGCTCTTTAACTGAATTCGAACAATTCAAATTCTTTCAATATACTGTTTTAAAGTATAGTCCATGAGCAAGGAGACCTAATTAACCTACATATCATGAGCTCCAACGATTCAAAATTAACCGATTAAATTCTTTAACCTAGTTAATTAACATCTGTTAACTACCGAGACACTCCACTAAAGCCTAGTAGCTGCACTCTCCTCACTGTAACTATATTTCTGTCCACTTGATATAACCATAATAAGTAAGTCTATCATTCACAAGTTATTCATAATTACAGCTGAGTCAAAATTTCCGTTTGACCCCTGTAATTACTTCTCTAATGAACAATTGATTTGTGGTCCAACCAACAAATTGAGTCCCTGTTGGTGGGGCCTCTTGTTCAATACCTGGAGTTAACACTTAATGTAACAACTTCTCTACTACCTTATTTAAGGTAGAAGTGAATTCTATTTTGCAAGATTATGTCCCTAGCTATCTGCCTGGTTTTATCCCTAAAATAGAAACTTATTAATTCGGTGAACTCGGGCCACTCTCACCCTTTTCATCTCTTTTTTTTTCTTATTTTTCTTATTTAAAAAGAATTACGTTGATAATTTTTTTTTTAAGGAATATGATGAATTTCTTAAAAAACCTTTTTTCAAATAAAAAAATTCCTTTAACGTTACTAAGATTTGTTTAATGACATTTTAATAATGCGAAATGATGAAATCAAGAAACTATATATCAATATTGATATTGACAAGCAAGCAAGCAAATGAAGCCAATCAACGATATTTGAATCAAATACTGTTTCAGTTTTACATCCTCACATATAAATAATAATCCAACCAAAATGGAGAAATAAGAACCAAATTAATGTCTGAGCCCGGGTTCGAACCGGGGACCTCTAGTGTGTGAGACTAACGTGATAACCAACTACACCACCCAGACATATATGATTGCATGTTTTAGTTTTTCTATAATTATAATATTATTTATATTATAATTCTAAACCCCGTTCCAAATATAGATTATGTATATAATCTTTTGTAGTGAAAATTTATGATCTAAGTTTTGTCGTAAGAGAAAATGAGCTCCCACCTTTGATGAAATACTTTAAGGGCATTTCAAGAGTGATTTTGAAATGGTTAAAATAAGACATAGTGATTCTAACCAATTGATTACAAGTGATTTGTTAAAAGTGATTTTCATATAATTATTTTGATGCTTGTACTACATTTTTAAAAAATTGGTTTGTATAATCAAAATTAAAAGTGATTTTCAATGATGCAATATCTTTAAAATAAATATTTTTAATTAGTTTTGTAAAATTGTGATAAATCATGTTAATATTTAGTTTCATACTTGTATAAATTATTTAAATTCAATTAAAAGTATTTTTAAATGATTAATCTTTGTTTTAAAAGTAGCTTTAGAATCATCAAATTACTAAAAAAAAAAAAACATTACTTCTGGGATTGAAAAAAATTAGATGTGGAAGAAATTATATAGAGAGAAATAAAAGTTTGAGAGAAAAATATAAAACTGGAGAAATTTTTCAAAGAGAAAAAAAAATGTTAGAGGCAGATGAGAAATTTAGAGAGATAAAAAAAGTTCAAAAATAGAATTATCAAGTTACAAATATAAAAAGGAAATCTAGGAAGAATAACAAAAATTTATGAAGAATAAAGTGAGGAACAAAAATTTCAAGAGCCAAAAAATTAGAGAAAAAGATTGAAAAAAAATAGAGAGAAAAAGTCATTGAGAGCTTTTTTTTAATAATTTTTTAAAATTTTTTATTTTACCATATGTGGGGTGGAAGGATCTAATTTGTGACTTCAAGATTGATAGTACAAGCATTATGCTAGTTGAAATATGCTTATTTTAGCTAGAGGGAGTTAAAAATCATTAGAGAGAAAAAGGTAAGAAAATGATATTTTTCTAAAGAATATAATAAAATTAGAGGTAAACATTCTAAAAACATTTGAGAGAGAATTAGGGAAAAGGTTAAAATTAGAGAAAAATAAAGATAAAAATGGACAAATTTTAAAAAGAAAATTATAAATCTTCTAAAAATTTTAGGACGGTTGTAAAATAAGAACAATGCAAGAACAAAACAAGAACCAAAAGAAGCAAATTAGAGAACAAAGTACATGACAAAGTAAAGATAAGAAAATAGAGAGAACAATCGCATTAACCTATGTAGGTTATGGATATCTACACTAAATAATATAATTGTAATATCTATTACATTTATAATACTCCCCCTTAGATATCTATATTATATAAGATAAATGTCTCGTTAAAACTTTACTAGAAAAAAATCCAATGGGAAAAAAATTCTAACAGAGAAAAAATAGTACATTATTTTATATACTTTAATGATTGTCTTATTAAAAACCTTACTAGGAAAACCCAGTGGGAAAAATAGTGTAGTAAGTTTACTCCCCTTCATGGAAACATCACTTCACATCTCTGGTTGTAGCACTCAAATGTTGTGTGCTGACTTCTCAAATGTTGTTGTGGATAACATCTTCATAAATAAGTTTGCCAAGTCGTCTTTTAAAGAAATTCGTTGAATCATGATGCCATCATTTTCTTCAAGGTCATGAATGTAAAAGTTTATATGTGATATTATCTTCATATAATAACATTCGTAGCCAGCCTCATGAATCGTCAAGATTTTAATAATTGTTATAATTTGTTTCATAGACTGCCATAATATAAAAAATTGTCTTCATGTACTAATTAATTAACCTGTTTAAGATTGAACTCTTATGGGTTAGATAAATAATATGTATCTTCATAACCAACTAGATCATAATTAGATTCATTGGAAAGAAAATAAATCAATATAAGCTAATTCTGAAAAAAACATAATATATATTCAACTCTATTCCAATATCTTTCTTTTGGAGGAATATTATAAGTGAAACCCGAAAAAATTAACTAACCTCTATAGGAAAGATGAAAGAGAGTTTGATGAACTTTGGGGGAAAAGAAGGAACTTTGGATGAAAAATTTGATCACAAGCCTATGAAGTTAGAAAATTTTGAAAGCAGAATTAAGGTTGAAACACATACCCCAGAGTGAAAGTTGGGACTTGGATGCATAATAGAGCCATGGTGGACGCATGGTTGAGGTTTGGGAGAAATTTTGACTAAGCGTTAAGGAGCATATGGTGGTTAAAAGAGGCACCAAAGCCAAGAAAAGTAGGGTTGGATGCATAATCCATGTTCCGGGAGGATTTTAACTAAGTGTTGGAGGATTTCTATTAGTTGAAAAGCAACACTTAGGGAAAAGAAAGGGAGTTGGACGCATAAGGTGGAGAATGGTAAGATTTTGGCTAAGTATAGAACAACTTGTCTTTGCTAGAGGTAAAACATTTGAGCCAAAGTACACAAGCCATGAGTTGGACGCATAGGAGGTTAGTAGGTTGAAAATTTGACTAAGTACAAGGACTCGGAACTTGGGAGTTGGACGCATGATTTATAGTTAAGGGTGAATGGAGCAAGTTTGAAGCAAAGCACAAGATCCATAGGAAGTTGGAATGTAGCCCAAAGGTGAGGGTTGGGTGCATACCACCTCAGGAGTAGGAAATTTGGCTAAATGTTGGATAGTTCATGTTAAAGGCAAAGGAAATGTACCCTAAAGGAAACAAGTGTGGAACTCCTAAAGGGGGAAATGTTGGATACATAAAGACTATTATGGACGCATATATGTTCGTAAATAAATTATGTCATGACATAAAAAAGATGGAACTAAATTTATATAAGTTGACAACATACAATGTTGCTCATGATATTATTTATGAAAACGAGTATCATGTGCTTACTATTGAAAAAATGTCGACATAGAAAAGATTGACTTATGTTGAAAGAAACAATCCAATAGAAATTAACTCATTTTTCAATTGTGAGGATTAGTAGTCCAAATATTAGAGAATATCGAACATTTGGGATACAAGTGACTATTTGTAAGAAAAATAAATAAAATAAGGCCACATGATACAAAAGGAGATAGATTCCATAATCATTCTTGCAAAGAATGTAGGTATTTGATTATGAGGAAACATATTCTCTAATGGTGGATGCAATAGCATGAGATATCTAATTTATCTTGGTATGTATAAATAACTTAACATACATCTTGAGGATTAAAGATACCTAATGAATCTTATTAATGAATCTCTTAATAATGATATTTAATATATGAAAATTCCTGAAGGGTTAAAGATACTGAAATTATATAATTCAAATATTAGAGAATTATAAGAGATTCTTATAAAATATTCCTGACGTATGTGATGTAATCATCTTATTAAATATTTGTTGAAATAAAGATATAAAAGAAATCATAGTCAAGATTTACTATATATTATATGTTGATGATCGATCTGAATATATAATGGAAACTCTTAAAGAGATTTCAAAGGCAACGAAGTTTGTAAGAAAGAAATTGAGATGAAAATTTTGAAAAACAAAGTTTTGCCTTAGTTTACAGATAAAAGCATAATGCATATGGGATTCCATCAACTTATACAAGATTTTAGATGGACTATTTATATCATTGAATACTCCTATCGTGGTTCTGAAAAAAGATATATCATCAAATCTAAGGGTATGATAATGAAGAACTTTAGGTCCTGAAGAACCATAGTTTTGGAAAATAAGTGTATTTATATATTTTTTAGTTATGCAATACCTGTTGTAGTATTTTTAGTAATTTTGCTACATAAATATAATATTCCTCCGAAAGTAAGATATTGGAGTAAAGTTGAACATATATTATATTTTATTTGAAAATTAGTTTACATTGATTTATTTTCTTTCCAATAAATCTAATTATGATCTAGTTGTTTGTGAAGATACAAGTTATTTATCTAACCCATAAGAGCTAGATCTTAAACAGGTTACTTAATTAGTATATGGAGAAGAATTTTTATATTATGATAGTCTATGAAGCAAATTGTAACAATTATTGAAATCCTGACAATTCACGAAGCTAGCCAAGAATGTTATTATATAATGATAACATCACAAATGAACTTTTACATTCATGACCTTGAAGAAAATGATAGCATCATGATCCAACAAATTTCTTTAATAGACTTCGTAAACTTATTATGAATATGTTATCCACAACAATATTTGAGAAGTTAGTACACAACATTTGAACGTGACAACTATAAGATGTCAAGTAATGTTTCCATGAGGAAGAGTAAACTTACCGCACTATTTTTTCCTTATTATGGTTTTTCCCACTAGGTTTTCCTAGTAAAGTTTTTAATGAGGCAGTCATTAAAGTATACAAAATAATGTAATATGTTTTTTTCACTAGGATTTTTTTTAGTAAGGTTTTAATGAGGCATGTATTTTATAAATATTATAATTATATAGATGTCTATAACCTTCATAGGTTACAAATTCATTCATTAACCTCCTATTAATCTCCATAACTTTCTTGTCCCCTATTTATGTTTGATTATTGTAACTAAAATGATCATAGTCTTATAAATAGATGTTGTAGAGATTATTTGTAAACATATCTCAATTGAGAATAATACATATATGTTCTCTACTTTCTTCTCTAAGTTTCTCTCTTATGTTCTTATATTTGTTCTTCTTTTCTCTTAATTTTATAACATTAACATGTATTTTAAATTTTTGGTTTATATATTTATGCAACATTGTTTACCATTAACAAATTTATGTAAAAATAAGAATAATGCACTTTATATTTTATGTTTTACTAAAATCGTGAATTTTAAAAAATAAATATTAAATAAGTTAATGATTTATTAGATATAAAATTAAGAACTAAAAATTTACCAAATACAAAAATTGAATATTTAGAAATGTATGAGAATCACCATACACGTTGAAAGTTCAAAGTTCAAGAATCTAATTGTTTATTAAATTTATAATTTATAATCTAATCAAAGATTTTATTAGAGTATAAGTTAGAATGATTATACTAGTACATAATTTAAAATAAACATAAACTCAATTATTTTGAGTTGCATGCACACAATTTTTATTTAGTAAAGATTTAATCATATTTAACGACACCTATTATAATAATAGAACATCACTGTTCACGATGTTGTCGGTGAATAAATAAAATATTTTATTTTATTTTATTTTATTTTATTTTTTTATATATATATATTTTTTTTAAGAATACATATTTTTTAACCAGTGAGCAAGCTCGACATTTGGAATGATGAGATAATCAGATAGTATATGATATATATATTTTTAATCAAAATGTCACTTCTCTCTTAAAAATAACCAAAGTCTCCCTTAAAGTATAATAAATAACTTGAAGTGTTTGACGTTTGAAGTGATTGAGATATAAAACATGTTAAGGGTTATTTTAAAATATAGAAAAATTAATTAAAATATTTATAAATATAATAAAATTTTATTTTTTATATAAGATAGATTGGGATAAGTTATTAGACACAGACAATAGTCTATGGTGATCCTTCACAGTTTATAGACTGTCATATTGTAACGACCCGACCTTTACTAATCGAATCATTACTCAATACATGCAAAACTTCAAAAAACGACACTATGCTGAATAGTGAAGAAGGATCAAAGCTTTTCATGAAAATTTCTACTTGTATTAATTCAAGAAAATAACACTTTAATAAGTATAAAAGGAAATTTTAGTTCGGGGTACCCCTAAAATCAATAAAAGAAACTTCATAAATGAAAAATCCACATAGTTAATAAATAGACAAGTTTCAAAACAAAATTAGACAGTTGGACAACAATTTTAGTAAAAACATGCATGACTACGCGAAAGCTACTATGGGTCCCGTGATGTCATCAAAGATTCTTCTTGTCATTCGCCGGCGCATTCCTTCCTTTACCTGAAAAACATATAAGATGAAAGGTTGAATAATTATATTACTCAGTAAGTGACCCCATTACCAGAGTCGGGCTAGGCACCTGGGTCCTTTAGGTGCATTAAACATGAGACATACATATCTATCATATTTCTATAGGGGAATGGTTATACCCGCCCACCGTTGGATATGGATGCCCACAGACCTCCAGAGCCTCGAAGGAAACTCTTACCTCTGGTGATCCCGAAGGAACACAAACCTCTAGTGCACTCAAAGGAGCAAAACCTCTTGTGAACCAAAGGAACACGACCTCTAGTGAACCCGAAGGAACACATCCTCTAGTGATCCCGAAGGAACACAACCTCCTATGGACATCCAACCGATGTAGGGGAGTTACCACTACCCATCATACATGTTCAATCAAATTCACACTCCTTCCATTCCATGAATTCATACATTAACAATACTGTTCATAAACATCTCATAGATAAGCTTATACACTATCAGACATGGAAATTTCATACAAGCATCTTAAATCATACGTGGCTTTGAAAATCTACTACATCATGGCAACTAAACATAAGGCCCGAAGGCGGTTCAGGTAGTAAGATCACTTACGTGAGGGTTGATCCATAAAACTAACCACACTGCACCCTTTGTAAAATTCCTGAACAAACTGGGAATAAAATTCCCCTAACTTAAGTTATTCATCAAGCCTAACCTATCATAAGCAAACTCAAAATTTGTTCGAGAGAGTCCTTACCCGAACGTGACCAAACTCGCAGTTTCCTTCCACCCTACGGACTAAAACAATCGCCGATCACCTATTAAGATTTAGCAATTAATTCGAATTCCCAAATAATTGCCAAAACATGCCACTAACCTACTTAGGTTTGAGATACTTACTTAGGGAGTACTGGTCCGGCGATTGACGGTACGGACTATACCAGATTCTGAGCGAGAGCCCAGTGAGAGCCAGCAAGAGTCGAGCGAGAGAGCGAGAGCCTGAGAAAGAGCGAGAGTCCGAGAGCGTGAGAGCGTGATCCTGGCATGGAGAGCATGATTTTCGAGTGTGAGAGTGGGAGGAGTGTGAGTCAACGAGATCAGAGAGAGAGCTAGAGAGCGAGAACCACGGGAGAGCGTGAGAGAAGCAACGGAGAGGGAGAGATGGCGACAGAGAGGGAGAGAGATGGCCGCGGAGAGGGAGAGAGATGGCGACGAAGAGGGAGAGAGATGGCAGGGCAGAGGGAGAACGGAAGAAGAGGGAGGCGGCGCGGCAACGAAGGCGGCGGGGAGGGAGTGAGGAGGGAGAGAGGCGGCGGAGAGGGAGAGAGAGAGCTTTTCTCTTTTTTGTTTCTTGACTACACGTATACCGAGGAGGGTTTAAAATAAACCCTAATTCCTTCCCCTCCTTAGCCCATTAACTCCAACTTTTCCCCTTTTTGTTTTCCCAACCAAATAAATAAAATCTTCTTTACTAAATCCATTTATTTTGTTTTATTTGCCCCAAATTAAACTATCTTTTGCTAATTCTCAACAATTTCCTTCAATCCACCTAAGACTCACCAAACTCTATAAATGCAAATTTTAAAACTTTCCTCCTTAAACTAAATAAATACATAAATACATATAAATAAATATAATTTCATTTTCATGCATAATGACTTAAATTTACTTAATAGGAGGATTTACCTTAAAGATTTGGGTTGTAACACATATTTTGTTATTATTTATAAATATTTTTAACAATTTGTCATTTAAAATAATTTTCTTTTTACAAAACCAACAACAAAGAACCATTTTATTCATAAACTTGTTAAATTTTTAAATAAACATGTAATTTAACATTAAAATTATTTCAAAGTATTGTAATTGTTATCTTTTAATAAGCTTTTGCTTCAAATATTATTATTAAAATTCTCTCTTAGGTCTTAAATGAATAAGAACATATCTACAATATGAAATTGATAAAATTCAAGAAAAATCGATAATCGAGCTTTTTTTTTTCTTTTTTCTTTTTTCTTTTTTTAAGAAATCATTCAATGGTTAAATTGTGTATTGGACAAACATTTTTTTTTTTTTACAAAACAAAAACTTTATTTTGTTGAAACTAATGAATTTAGGAAGATTTATCTTTTTTTTTTTTTGTTAACATTAATAGAAGAATTAGTAAAAATTAAAGTGAGAATGCACTACTTTTTCACCCATAAGTTCTTCTGATGTGTTATTTACACATATTCTACCCATATTTAGCAAAATCAAGTCAAGTTTTGAATTTGAATAAAAAAAAAAAAATCTCATTTGATAATCTATTGATTTTTTGTTTTTAAGAATTATATATTTGATTTCTTGCAACTTCTTTATCATGACTTTCATCTTTCTTACTTAAACATTTAAATTTTTAACAAAATTTCAAAAATAAAAGTAAGTTTTTAAAACTATTTTTTTGTCTTCAAAACTTGACTTCATTTTCTAAACACTTCTAAAAAATAGATAAGTTTAGTTTTCAATATTCTGTATTTTAGAATTTGACCCCATAAAAAAGGATAATACAAATTAAAAAGAAAAAAAGAAAAAAAAAGATGATATATAAGTTTAGTTTTCAATATTTTGTATTTTAGAATTTGACCCCATAAAAAAAAATAATACAAATTAAAGAAAAAGAAAAAAAAGATAATATATAAGTTTAGTTTCAATATTTTGTATTTTAGAATTTGACCCCATAAAAAAAAAAATACAAATTAAAAAAAAGAAACGAAGAGATGTCTGAGCCCATTTGAACCGGGGACCTCTAGTGTGTGAGACTAGCCAAATTGAAAATAAATAATAGTTTATAATATATTATTTGATACTTCATCAACGAATTTTTGTATATTCTATTTAACATCAATTTAATATTGTTATTGGTTATTGATAATGGTACGTATTTGTTTATTTTTGGTAATGTATTGTTCTTACTTTCCTAATATTATTTTACTGTGTTTTCTTTAGATAATATTGATTTTGGTTACTATACTTTTAAGTTTAATTGGTTTCAATCCTCATATTTTTAATTATCCAATTTTAATTCACATATTTTTAATAAATCTTAAATTTAATCTTTGATGCTAGTTTATAATTGATTTTTTAGAAACATTTTGTTATCTATGAATTTTTTTACTACAAATTTTGAAAGTATATTCACTTATTATATTTCTTTGCATGAAAATTGTTGTTATTATTTAACAAATTTTGGTAAAATTTAATTTTGAGAGGCTAAATTTGAGATTTGTTGAAAGTACATAAACTAAAATTAGACAATTGAAAATATACATATTAAAATTGAACAAACTTCAAAATATGAAAACCAAAATAGTAGTTTAACCAATTATTTTAGTATCAAATAAATGAATGACTTATTTCTTCCAGGGTACCTCTAATTGGTGTTGAATGTTATATTAATAATAATTATAATAATAATTTTTATAAGCAACTATAGGATGGGATTGAAATACATTTTCACGTGTTTAATTTAAAAAATAAGTCATTTTAAATAAAATTGAAGTGTTTGGCAACTACTCAAGATAACTTTTCAAGTGTATTTTAATTAAATTTTATAAAAAAGAAATGTTTAAATAAAGATGAATTTTTTGAAAAACATCTTTTTCTTAGGTCAATTTAAATGGTCCCATAATCGATTTAACTTCCATTGAATTTGGATTTTTAAATATATATAATTCATTAATTAAGAATTAAAAATCATAAATCTAACTTTTTCTAGCCTTATAATAAATTATGTGCGTTTGATTAGTGGTTTTGAAACACAATTTTGTATATAAGTGTAGGTATATTTTTAGTATTTTTGATTTATATTTAAAGTAATTGTTTCGAATGACAAAATTGTTGAAAACATTTTTAAATACAGCAAAATATTATAATCTAGACATCTATCAGTAATCGATGATAGTAATCTATCAGGGTTTATCATTATTTTACAGTGACAATTTGTTATATTTGTGAAGAAGTTGACTCATTTTGCTATATTTGAAAACAACTCTTATATTTACTGGTAGTATTTTAATTTTTTTTTAGGACAATAGCATTTCAATTTAAAAATTTGTTCACAAGAATGAAAAAAAATCTATAGTATTTTTTTCTAAAGAAAGTTGAGTAGTAAATTAAAGAGCGAACAAATCATTAGTTAGAATAGCATTGACCCTATAGAGGATGATCTCCAAGCATTGCAAGCTAAATCGTGAGCAATAAAATTAAAGTTTAAAGCATAGAATAAAGTCATTAAACCAAACTTGGACTTCATTATTAAAAGGTCCAATCCTCCAAGTAAATTCTAGAGAACTATTGAATTTGTTTCAAACCCACAAGTATTAATTTAAGATTCCACTAGTTACTCGGCATGTAACTATAGAAATTAATCTATATAGACTAATTTCTATCATATTGAATGTCATTATTTTACAATATCATATCATTTATATTATGTTTGAGGTCATTTAGAATTGGTTTGTGTGGAGTCGTTCAAAATCTATTTTAATAATATCTAAACTATATTTAAAAATGTAAAATGAAACATTGAAATAATTTTGAATAATTAGATGTGTGTTTCAAAATCACACCTAAACAAGCAAACACATAGTTACTTATTTACATTTAATTTTGTAAAATTAATTTTCACACCAACATATTAATGTTTGGTTCGAAACTTTTAAAAATAATCTTAGGTATGTTTTTAAGTTATTTTGAATTATTATGTTTCATTTCATTAGTGAATATACTTTATAATTATCAAATTACGAGAACAACTCTTTTCTATTTGAGAAATTATTTAAATAAATAATTATGATAATATCTATTTTTATTAATTAATTAATTTTTTATTTGTTTTATCGTAAAATAGAAGCACACGTTGGTATGTATTTCAATAAATAAATGAGATGAGGACAAACTTTTGGGTGATTTTCGATTAATCATCCCACCAATAATCACCTCTCAACTAATTATTGATAAATTAAGTCTCTGTTTTATAACTATTTTGTTTTTTGTTTTTGAAAATTGAGCTTATAGACACTATTTCCACTTATCTATTTTTTACTAATGGTTTAAAAAACCAAGTCAACATTTGAAAACTTAGAAAAAATAGCTTTTAAAAACTTTCTTTTGAATTTGACAAAGAATCCAACTATTGTATGTAAGAGAGATGCAAATCAATATAAGAAATGATGAGGAAATATGCTTAATTTTATAAAACAAAATAAAAAACGAAATGATTACCCAATAAAACCTAATTTGAAGTGATTTTAGATTGTTGTAAAATCAATTTCTAACATTGGGCAAACATAAATGTTTGAAAGAAAAGTGATGCTGTATTTATTAAGATGTGAAATTACCCTCTAATTTACTCTCACCTACAAAATATATTATTGATAGTGAAATTAGCTTTTCTAAAACTCTATTATTGTATTTATAAAATCTAAAACTTTCAAATGTTTCCTTCCATAAATTTTTTCCTTATCTTTTTATCTTCTATATAGTTTTTTATATTCTTTATTATTAAATTATTGGAAAAAAACTCTGGTAAATTCAAATTATTATAGCAATTGTAATTGTTAATCTTTTATCAAAATATTTTATAGTAAACAAAATAATTTGTAACTTAAGTCATATAAAAGTTAAGATAATTCTTTTCTTAAAGAAAATTTAAAATATTTTATAACAAAACTAAACTTTAAATATCAATATAAAAATATTTGAAATAAAAGTTTCTTCTTTGTTTATCATAGAAAAAATATACCAAATTAGTATTAATTTTCTAAATACTACAAAATATCATATCATCCATAAATTGATAGTTATCCAAAACTGTTTTATTTCATAGTATAGCTATTTTAAATGCTTTGTTTGCAAAAGATTATTTTGAATGTTAATGCAATCCAAAATAATGCATATATGTATATAGATATAAATATATACTTTAATAATGATTTCGTTTTTGGCCCCAATTGGAAATGAATTTTTAACCTAAATTAGTATAGTTTTGAAATGGTTAATTTTAGAATTTTTTTTTTCATGAAAAGTTAATTTAGTGGAATTTTAAGGGTAATTGTTTTAAATGACAAAACTACTGAAAATATTTTTAAATATAGCAAAATGTCATTTTCTATTAGTGATAGACAAAGATAGACGCTAATAGACATCTATTAGTGTCTATCACTAATAGACGTAGTTTATTCGAGTCTATCACAGACATATCACTGATACACAGTTATACTTTATTATATTTGTTAATATTTTGGCTCATTTTGACAATATTTTTAAAAAATTCAAATTTTAAATTATTTCAAATTTCAAATTTTAACCTAAAAATATCATAAATGTAAAAAAAAAAAAAAAAAAAAAATCCTAAGTTTTCACAAATAGAAAATTAATTATAAAAAAAATTTAAAAATATAGATTCATTCAACTAGACATTAGAGAATTTCAAAACAATAATCAAAATTTGATGACCATTAGACATTTTTTTTTTTAACTATGTGTGGAGTAACCTCAAAATCGATCATAAAAAATTTATTAGTTCATGCTCATGTTGGTGATATCAATTAGACATGTAACAAAAACTAAGATTAACTTCCTTTCATTTATTTATTTACAAAACTAATAAAATGTAAAATTAAAATTAAATGGAAAACATGCACCTTACATATTTTATTATATGTTATGTGTTTTTCTTATCATATGTAGAGGAGGTGAGAATCGAACCCTTAGTTTCAATGTCGATGCTAATTTCGAATCATTCAATTTTTTTTTTTTTTTTTTTTTTTAGATACTGAGCATCATATATTCATATCATAAAAATACTCCACTTTTCTATATACATATATAATATTTGATCAATTTAAATTTATAAATCTCTTGATAGGTCAAATGGAAAAGTTCCCTCGCCCTTTTTAAGTATACTATTTATAATAATTGCCACATATAAGTATACTATTTCTTATCTTTTGCCGAAAAAGAGGAAAAAATTGTATATATATATATATATCAATCTAAATTTAAAAAATGAATTAATGAAGCGAATAAAAAAAAACTCTAATATGACATGTGACACTATAAATTTTAAATAAGTGATGATACCTAACACGAAAGATATTTTGTTAAAATGAGCTTAGGCATGATATTCATCCTAAAGGTAAAAGGTTTGTTCTCATCCGTATAGTGGTATTAAAATAAACACGAGTATGCAATATTTTCTCCTTAAAAAAACTTTTTTTTTTTATATAAGTAAAATTTTATTTATGATCTCTTTAGTAGTCAAATTACAAGTTCAGTACTAAATTTTTAAATTTATATGCAATAAGTTGACTTTTAATTTTGCATTTACTTGGTCCATGAAATTGTTAGATATAAATATCTACACTTTCTCTGTTGTATCCAATAAGTCATGGAAGAATTTTTAATTTTGTGTTTATAAGTTATTGAACCTATTTGATATAGAGTTAAAAATTTAATGATCTATCTATTAGACACAAAATTCAATGGTACAATATATATTCGTTAAATCAAAAAAAAAAAAAAAAGAAGAATATACTTGAAAACTATACAAAAATGAAAGTTTAAAAACCTATTTGACATATAAAAGTTCAAAAACTTATTAGATATTTTTTAAACTTTAAAGACATATTGGATACAAACAATAACATATTTACCCCCACACACTATGCTTTTATAAACAATTTTATTTATTTTTTAAATAAAAACTAATTTTATTTTTTTAAGAAATCTCAAGACCAAAATTTCTAAATTTGTCACTGGACACAAACATAAAAGTTCATCGACAAAATTCATAATTTAACCTATTTTAATTTATGTACTTTGAAATATCATTTACCATTTTTGTTATTTATGGTTATATTATATCCATCCATTTAGGTTCTCAAATTTTTATATTTGAATTCATATATCTTCAAATATTTTGTTTTTATATCCAAATCTTACAAACCATTCTCATTTGTTCTTTTATAAAGATTATAAAAAAAAAGAAATTAAAAAAGAAATTAGTTACAACCTTTTTGCAACACAAGCACTTTAAATAACATATATATTATATGTAATTTCAAAATAGATTTGAATTTTAATAAATAACCACAAAAACGAACATTTATTAAATGCAAAACTTCAGAATTAAAGTAAATTGTTTGCCAATTTTTTGAAGTATAAAATAAAGAATTTAGAAGTTGACTAAACATTAAAAAAAAAAAAAAAAACAAAAAAAAAAAAAAAAACAAAAAAAAAAAAAAAAACAAAAAAAAAAAAAAAAAAACAATTCCCATAAATAAAATTCAGAGCAATAGCCAATCCTTCCTTTGGCTAGTGAATCTGATCACATGGTTTATTAATCCTTCTTCTTTCCCACTATTCTTTTAAAAGTTGGTTCAAAATTAATTCAAAACTACAACTTTAGGGGATATTATGAATATATAAAGAGTAATTTAATATTTGAACTTTTATATTAATCACAAAACTTTCCTCCATATAATTGAAACTTTTTAAAATTCAAACACTAACCAAATGCACATGTATAAAAATGGAAGAAAATATCAATTCTAACCTTGGTAATTAAGGTATATCAAGTTTCACCTACACAATTTTCAATTTTATTAAATTGCACCATAAACTTGGTCAAATACTACAATTTTAGTCTCAATCTTAGAATAGTATTGGACCCTTACCCTTAAAGGGGCTCTTTGTCTTTTAGGATGTAGAACCAAAATCTTTAAATGTTCTCGATTCTAACCTCTTTCGATAATCATATATTTTTTAGTATGAATATTTTTATAGATAACTAGAATACTTGGATGAATGTATTTATTTTGGTAGGATTTCAACTCGAATATTTTAAATTACTTAATGTTTCAAGAACGTCTTTATAACTATTCGTTTATTTATAATTAATTTAGTATAATTTAAATTTATATAACATATTTGTTTTATTAATTTAATTTTTTAAAAATTAATATAGTTTAGATTATTTTTATATGCTATTTCCCTCAACCAAATAATCTATATTAATTTAAAAAATATAAAATTGAATTTGAATAGTTTTCTAAAAAAAATAGAGACAAGTACGATATAACTAAGAAAATGGTATATAAGGTTTGAAGTGTATATATATATGGAAAAAAAAAAAGGAAGGTAAAAAAGTAGAAAAGGATGCCTTGAACTTGAATCCATGTTTAAGGAGGGCATCCAAAACATTAGATGTAGATACTTAAGCATCTTATATTACCGCAAAACAAATGTGGAAATCCAAATGTTCGTTCCATAGGAATTTTGGATTAGCAAAACTAATAGTCCAAAAGACTTTTTTTTTTGTTTTTTTTTTTTACAACATGTAGGGGTGGGGGGATTGAATCTATGACTTCAAAGTTATCTTAGATGCTTGATACTAGTTGAGCTATGCTCATTTTGACTAGTCTAAGATACTTTCATCCAAAATAAGCGTGATGAAAATAAGTTAAAAATTGCGATACACTTATTTTTTAATATAATTATGGTTAAAAATTGAACCTCCAACCTCCATGGATGAAACAATACTATTGAGTTAAGCTCACTTTAGTAACTGCGACACATTTAGTCTAATGTAATGATATTAAAAGTTTTATATAATGAAAATTGGTATAAATTGACAAATTTATGATAAAAATTAAAAAAATTTCAATATGTTTATCAACTAAATTTATAGAACTAACAGAATGTTCTGTGACTAAAATATTTATTTGAATAGTAATAGAGTTAAAAAAAAATTACACAAAAATAAGGAAAATTATTTTAAATGACAAAACTGTTGAAAATATTTACAAATAATAGCAAAATATCATAATTTATCTGTGATAAATCGCAATAGAATACCATCTATCTGTGTCTATCATTATACAGATAGTAGTCTATCGTACTTTATTGTCTTAAAAATAGTCCTAAAAATAAATATGGATTTAATTGAAAAGAAGAAATTAAGGGGAAAATGAACGAGAGGACTATCCAATTCAATAGTCAAACCGTGGATTGCAAGGAAGAAAAGAGGCAGTTGGAAGGTAAACCCCGCATGGCATTTTGGGGCTCACCGTAAACTAATATCTTACAATTATTTATTTTTCTGAACAAAGAAAAAATGTCTCTTTTCATTTTTTCCCCCCCTTGATTTGTCAAAAATGATCTTAATTACTGATTGGAAACTTAAGATTCAAACTTATATTAAATTAAATTTTTTTAAAAAAGCATCAAACATTTGTTTGACACAGACCTATTAAATTAAATACATTTAAAATATTAGAAACCAAATAAACAAAAAAAAAATGTTGATTTAATAATTTAAATATTTTATTTCGATACACGTAAATAATTCGAACTTTTAATTTAAGTTTTAGAAATTTAAAAGAGATGGTAGAAACTTTTGTCTCTCCTTTTGATTTATGATCAGTCAATTAAAAATAATATTAGAACATACTTTTTTTAAAATAATAAGACACAAATAGAATTAGATACCCAATTATAAAAACATAATACACATTTAACCTTATATGTAATATAATCGATATAAAGAAGGGCAGGGGAAAAGGCAGAGTAAGGAAGCCGGCGGCGGCGGCGGACGTTAGCTTTGCCCGTATTTGACGATTCCAAATTCCATCTCTATTACTTTATTCAATTTGTCACACTCATCCCTCCCATAAGAAAATTCAACTCCCATCTCAAAATCACTCTGCAATTCCTTCCACCCTCAACAATGGCTTCTTCTCTCATCATTCTCTCTCTCCTCCTCTCTTTCTCTCTCCTCTCCACACCCATAGCTCCTTCTCCTTCTCCTTATCTCTCCCCTATTTTTCTAAAAAATTACAATTCCATGTCTGCAACTTTAAGAATCTTCACTTACATCCCATTCAAGCCATTTTCATTTTCTTCTCCCGCCGAATCGCTTTTCTACAACTCGCTTCTCACTAGCCCCTACGCTACTCATGATCCTGACCACGCCCATTTGTTTTTCATTCCCTTTTCCCCTGATCTCTCCACGCGCTCTCTCGCACGTTTGATTCGCACGGTCCGTACGGACCTGCCGTACTGGAATCGGACTCTTGGCGCCGATCACTTCTTTTTGTCGTCGTCCGGTGTTGGTTACTCCTCTGATCGGAACGTTGTAGAGTTGAAGAAGAACGCCATTCAGGTCTCATCCTTCCCTGTTCCTGCTGGGAAGTTTATTCCTCATAAGGATATTTCCTTGCCGCCGGTTTCCGGTTGGGTTCCCGTTCCGGTGGACGAGTCGACGGTGAGAGAGAGAGTGTTGGGTTTTGTTGGGTATGGGTCGGTCAGGAGTTTGTCTTTGGTTAAGGAATTGCTTGAGGATCCTGAGTTTCTGATGGAGTCGGAGCCGCCGCTTACGCCGTCGAGTTACGGGGAAAAACTGGCGAAGAGTGACTTTTGTTTGTTCGAATACGGCAGCGGCGGCGATGGTGGTGGTAGTGGGGATGTTTCGGGGATTGGGGAAGCTTTACGGTTTGGGTGTGTTCCGGTGGTGATTTCGGACCGTCCGATTCAGGACTTGCCGTTGATGGACGTTGTACGGTGGCAGGAGATGGCGGTGATCGTCGGCGGCGGCGGCGGAATTCAAGGTGTGAAGAAAGTATTGAGGCGCGTGGATGAGGAAAGTTTAGCGAGGATGAAGAGATTGGGTGCGGCGGCAGCCCAGCATTTTCTGTGGAACTCGCCGCCTCAGCCGTTGGATGCTTTCAATACGGTGGCGTATCAGCTTTGGTTGAGAAGGCACGCCGTTAGATATGCGGAAAGGGGAGAGTGGGCCCAGAATTGAAAATGGAAACTTCGTGGACGGATTCTGATTCGTCTGACGTGGCTTGGCCTGGACGGGCCCCACTGAGTAAAATATTTATGGTTAATTTGGACGGTCGAGATTGTAATTGCATGGGGTTGGTATGAAATATGTGAAATATCTAGGGATCAGATTGAAGTTGCGTTCTTTTGGGGGGAATATTTTTATTGTGAAAATAAATATGTTGAGGGCTTAGCATTATCGGTTGGTGCATTAATAATTAACTTTTTATTTTAATTATTTTTATTTAACTCTTTTAATTGTTTATTATTTAAAACATGGGACAGTATTTATGAGGAAAATAATTTTCAAAATCTGCTTTGTAATTTCAGTGTTTTTTTTTTTTTTTTTTCTCTTTCCCACTTTTTGTCAAGTTATTAAAATTATATATTTGTTTATAAAACTTACTCTGAAAGACTTGGTTAACCTAACATGTACTGTGTGGTAATAAAACATGTTTGAATTGGTTTACATTTAAATAAATTCAAATTTTCTTTTAATTTAATTTGACTTGGAATTGTGGAGATGTACTCGAGTAATTGGCCAGACCGCTAAAGTAGCTAAAGTGGTAATAAACCTCGTCAGTAAAATGGGTCCTATGGAAAGTCCATCGATTCCCAATCTCCAGTAAAAATCCAAAAAAGGGATCCATTTATAATCCTCCATTAGTTGGATTAATAGATCGTCTAATTCGAAATGATAACAAAAAACTCAACAATAATTGACATGCATTCACTTCTTTTAAGTCAAAGATTTGATCTCTCATCCTTGTAATTATTGTACTAAAAAAAGGTTGAAATTGAGCCCATATCACTTCTTATCTTTGTTAAAAGAATTATTTACACTCTTATGGGTAAGGTGGATGGAAGCCCCAAATAATCTATTGGTATTTTTGTTATGATCAAGATGAACATAGGTCAATGGTTGATAATATGTACCAAGTTTAAATCTCCACATCCCACATTCTCTGTATTAAGAAAACCTATTAACAAGCATCATGAAAGATAGATTAAGAAATTAAAATATAGTTTGAGTCAAAACTTATCGAGCTAAGCAAAAGAAGACCTACTAGAAAATCCACTATGAAGATCAAAACCTAGGTAGGTCATACCAAGTAACTAGGGTAGATCCAACTTGAGGGTAGGTAGTTCATACTTCGACACATTTATATAAGTGAGATAGTTCATCTTGGTGTGGACAAGTGTCCACATCTAGATAGATCTGAAGGAATCGAATTCCCAGCAAAAACAAAGATTGTCTTGTGTCATTAAATTTTGTTTTAGAAAATCAAAATTATAGAGAACAAAAACAAGATGAACAACAACCAATTAGCATTCTTTTAAGAAGAGTTAAGAAGAAGAAGAACCCTACCTTTGAAGACTGTCCTCGTTGTGAGAAACTTCTTTTACAAACTGCAAACCGAAAAACTTCCAAAGAGTTCACAGTAAGAACTCTTCTTGTCTTGGGAACACCACCACAATAGTTACCTCACTATTCTCTTAGATGAATCAAAGAGGGGGTGCAGGTTCTCTTTGTTTTTGGTAAGAGAATTGTTTTTTAGAGAAAGTTGGAAATGGAAGAAAAATTCACAGAACTTTTATGTGTGCTCAAAACTGTGTTGTCTAACTCACTCCCTTCATTTACGTATAATGTTAGTGTGAGAGAGAAGGAATAGAATAATTCCCCTGGGAGTTATTCAATATAATAATAATATTATTATTATTAATTATATTATATTATATTATATTTAAAAAATATAATTAATTAATTAACAATCAATTAATTAATTAAATATTTGATATTTAATTTAAATTTGAATCGTATTCAAATAACCTTCTCTCACATAACCTATAGTTTTAATATGAATCTCATTTATATTAATTTTAATTTATAGTATTTATATGATTCTTTTCATATAATTAATATTTAAATCTCATTTAAATATTCATCTCTCTTATCATATAAAGTATAAATTTTGAATCTCATTCAAAATAAACTTCATATTATAATGTATCTACATACATTATACTAATTGTATCACATACAATTAATCCCCTTATTAATTTGAACATTTCAAATTAAACCAAAAAGTTTCATTCTTATACAAATCCTTTATGAGCTAGCAATGAGACCTCATGGATCTATAGTTAAAAGCTCTAATGATATGAGATTAATCAATTAAACTCTTTAATTAGATTAATCAATATTATTCATTAATTGTAGGTCACTCCACTGAAGACTTACAGTTACACTCTTCACACTATAGATGTAACGACCCGACTAATACATCCTAATCAGACCATTACTCAATGCATGCAAATTTCAAGAAAAGACCCGACGCTGAGTAATAAGAAAGAAACAATGCTACTTACGGAAATTTCTGTTTTATTTAATCCCATATAGAAAGAATTTTTGGTTTGGGGTACCCCTAATAAAATCAACAAAATTCCATGAACAGAAAACAAAAACAAAATCCATATACAAAATAAAAGACAAGCCTAAAAAAAAATGCAGTGCTAGGCGGAAGCTACTGCGGGTCCCGTGAAGCCATCAAGGATTCCTCTTGTCATTCGCCAGCATGTTCTTTCCCTTACCTGAAAAAAATAAGATGAAAGGGTGAGCAATTATATTGCTCAGTAAGTGACCCCACTACCGGAGCCAGGCTAGGCACCCAAGTCCTTTAAGTGCATTAGTCATACAACAGGCATATCAACATACTTCAATAGGAAACTGGTTATACTGGCACCCAAGTCCTTTAAGTGCATTAGCCTTAAGACAGGCATATCTAACATACTTTCATAGGGGACTGGTTATACTCGCACCCAAGTCCTTTAAGTGCATTAGCCTTAAGACAGGCATATCTAACATACTTTCATAGGGAACTGGTTATACTCTCCCTAAGTTGGATTTGGATGTCCACAAACCTCTGGAGCCCCGAAGGAACTCTTACCTCTGGTGATCCCGAAGGATCACAAAACCTCTGGTGATCCCGAGGGAACACAACCTCTAGTGAACCCGAAGGAACACATCCTCTGGTGACCCCGAAGGACCACAACCTCTGGTGAACCCGAAGGAACACAACCTCTGGTGAACCCGAAGGAACACAACCTCTGGTGACCCCGAAGGACCACAACCTCTGGTGAACCCGAAGGAACACAACCTCTGGTGACCCCGAAGGACCACAACCTCTGGTGAACCCGAAGGAACACATCCTCTGGTGAACATCCAGCCGACGTAGGGGAGTTACCACTACCCAGTACTCATGACCAATTTAAATTCTCACTCCTTTACTTCCATGAATTTATACACTAACAGCGCTGTTTACAATCATCTCATATACAAGCATAAGCATTTCACATACATCCTTTGAAACATAGGAAAAATCATACAAGCATGCTATCTCAATGGGCGTAGAAGTATTACTCATCATGGCAACTAAACATAAGGCGGGAAGGTGGTTCAGGTAGTAAAGTCACTTACCTGAGCAATTATATTCACTTATTCGCACGGCAGTCTGTTGGAAAGTTCTTGGTCCACCAAGTGTGGCTTAACTTGCAGTTGCTCTAATCCTTTTTACCCAACACAATTCCCGGCCACCTCCACTTGCGAGGAAGAAGAAGAAGAAGAAGAAGAAGAAGAAGAAGAAGAAGAAGAAGAAGAAGAAAGAAGAGAGTAGCGTTGGCGGAAGAAGAAGAAAGAAAGGAAAAAAACCAGGGGGGGGCGGCGGCACGCGAGGGAGAAGAGAAAAATCCCTTTTTACTTTTTCTTTTTTTTTTTTTGGCACGCAAATCGATGCCTATTTATAAAAACCCAAATTCCCTATTCCTTCCTCCTTTCCCCTTTTCTTTTCCAACCAAACAAAATAAAATCAAATAAAATCTTCTACAACCAAGATTTACTTCAATTATCCAAATAAAATCAAATAAAATCTTCTACAACCAAGATTTACTTCAATTATCCAATCCCACCAAAATTAATCACCTTATTTTACTTGCCCTAAGATAAAATTATCTTTTTTTTTTTTTTTTAAATTCCAAGTTTTTCCTTAGCTCAAATTTCTAAATTCCAACTTAGCTTAAATAAAGGCATGAATATATAAGGATAACTATATTTGTATTATTATTATCTTTTTTTTTCACACATAATAACTTAAACTTATTTACTAAGAGGATTTACCCCAACGATTTGGGGTTGTTACAATAGAAATATTTTTGTGTCCACAAATTTATTAATCATCAGGAAGTCGACAATTCACAAATTACTCAAAACTATAGTTGAGTCAAATTATCGTTTTACCCCTGTAGTTATATCTATGATCCCTCGAATAAACAAACCGTTTATAGTCCAACTACAAACTGGCCCCTCTCGTGCTAGTAAAAGGGTGAGGCCTCATTGTTCAAGACCCGGAATCAACCCTTAAGGGAGCAATTTATCTAATTACCCTAAACATGGGAATGAATGAATTTCATCTTGTGAAGATATGTTCCCAACTCCCTAATCAAACCAATCCCTGAAATTGTAGGCTTATTGAGTCGGCAATTTGGCCATTCTTACCCATACAGATCAAATGATTGCCCTCATAGACAGGAGTTCATAACTCACTCAGGATTCAGGTTGAGTTACCTATAGTCATTCTATGAAATGCTAATTTTTACAATTAATGGTCTTACAAAGAGAAATTAAACCTTTTGCGGTCTAGTCTTATACAAACTTTTTGCATAAGATACCCTCACTCAATTAGGATCAAATCGTTTGTAACACTTTACAATTCCTTGTAATAATTACTAAATGAGCCGTATCCGTAGTGTTACCAGAATAAAACACCCAACCTTATTCCTATACTATAGACCTTTTTGGTTATTACTTAAACATGATCCAACCTTATATGTCGACCACATATATGTTTAAGTTTACATAAAATAACCATGAAATCTTAGTTTATTGGATTGAGTTTAATGCATAAGATAGATAAAATAACTTCTTATTTTATTCAATAAATAAAATGTATTTACAATTTACAAAATTACAAGATCCAAGAGATTTAGGATACACCTATTCCCACAAGATCATAGTTGGATAGGTGAAAAAAATTATGTAGTTCTACAGTAGTATGAAGTCTTTTTTTCATACTAACTCTATTTACTATTTGTCCTAAAAAAAAAATCATTTAAGAATGATATAAATTCGATATACAAAGAAAACAATATATTATTTTAATTATGTGTCATATATAGAATAGAAAGATGATATACAGTCACCAGTTCTATAAATGTTTGTGGAGAACTCAAAACCTCAAGTGGATAAGTCAACTTTTCTCAACTCAAAAAATCACAGACATGCATTTATTGAAAGAGTTTTTTAATTGGTGCCATCGTTTTCTAGGTGGTCCTTAAAAAGATCATTTTGATCATCTTTGACGGTCTGACTAAGGAACATTCTAATAAACGGGTGTAGCAACTTCTTTCTTATCCTTCGTTGGCATCTTGCTTCGGGCCCATCCATAACTCAGAACAGCAGTCAAGCTGGAAAGAACCATCGAGTTAAGGAACAATTAGGAGATTCTCTCGAAGAAATATGGGGCCTCTCGGAAGCGAGAAAAAAGCGAGAAATTTCTTGGTTATTTGGTGAATCGACAAGGCACGAATGTAGACCCAGCTTAGTAGTTCTTCTTCATTTGAAACAGTTGATTCATATGCTTTCTTTTAGGAAATGTTCAGAACAGAGAACTTACAAGCGTACCAACAAAAAGAAAAACCAAGATCTATGGATCTTCTACAAATTTCTCAGCCGAAGGAGCAAAGCAGCTCGACCGATAGGGGATTCAAGGAGTAGGCGATTCCTTCACGGATAAGATGGGAACTAGTAATAAAAATATATCCAAATCCATGGGAAATTTTGTAGTTTTAACTTAAAGATTTTTAAAATATGGTGGTTTTTTAAGCATGTAATAAGTAAATGTTATATAGTTTTATTCTAATCACTATAAAAGATTAAAAATTAGATGATGTAACCATTTTTATTTTTTCTCTAGATGTCATATTTTAAGAGGTTTGTCCTCGCAGCTAGATTTAGACAAATAATATTAATCAAATGAAGTTTGATCAATGTTTCATTCACGCTTCTTATTACCATAGTTCTCAGAATGGAAATGAATTCTTTAATCTATTGTTTCAATTTTATTTCAAATTTTAAGTAGGTAGTTTGTAAAATCATTTTCATATACTACTCTCATATTCTTTTTATAATTTAAAACAATGTTTTAATGGAGGGAGCTAAAATTCTTAGTCCGAAAAAAATTGCAAAAGCTCTAATGAAGTGAAAGTTGGTTCTAAATATAGTTTCGAAGCTAACTACTTAAACTCAAAGTTCAAAAGAGTATACAAATCCTTACTTCTAAAGTACTCCACAGAATTGGTGACGAAATGGTTGTATACATCAATTAAGAGAGAAAAAAATGGATATAATGTTTTTGTGTATAAGAATATTCAAAGGAAAAAATATGGCAACATAAATCTAAAAAATAATATTTATGATAATGAGAGAAATGGGAAATAAGAAATAAACATCTAAAATTAAGAAATCAGAAATGTAAGTGTAATTATAAAAGTATAATATTAACACTTATCATCCTTGTATAAACCAAAACTAACTCTACGTATATGTATTATATATATATATATATATATATATATATGTTAAAATTTAAAATGTACAAATACTTATAGTTAGTTTTGGTTTATATATCAATAGTTATGAATTTCCTTTTTTAGATTTAAATACTAATTTGGTCTCTATATTTTTTACTTTGGTTCATTTTGGTCTCTATACTTTCAAAGTGTTCATTTTACTCTCTATACTTTCAACTTTGGTTCATTTTGATTCCTGTACTTACAAAAGGATTAGTTTAGTCATTGTACTTTTAATTTTGGTTCAATTTAGTCCTTATACTTTTAAAAAGTGATTATTTTGGTCCTTTCATTTTCATTTATATTTCATTTTTAAGGGATCAAAATAGCCACTTTTTGAATGTTGAGAAGTGAAGAGATAACAAAAAAATTCATAATTTCTATTATGAAATGTTCATTTGGTAAGAGATGATCAACAGAATATTCCACTTTCTTAGTTAGAATCCTGCCTAGGGAAGTACGAATTAAAATAAACCAAAGGTGAAAGTACAAGGACCAAAATAAACGTTTTAAAAGTTTGGACCAAAATGAACCAAGGTTAAAGTATATGGATTAAAATGAACATTTTGAAAATATAGAAATGAAAATATATAATAATAACTTTTTATATACCAAAATTTTCATACGTGATGAATTAAATATAATTAGATTCAAAAAATATTAAATTAATAATTAATTTATTATAAATTTTTCACATTCCATTTATGTAATTTTCATAGGTTTATTGAAACCACATTAATTTTTCTCATACCACATTCTTGAAGAATTTTAGGTTATATTTTATGGTTTTTAATGTAAATTAAAAAATAGAGAGGTCTCCTCATTTTTTTTTTAGAATTTTCTTTTTAGAATGATTTTTGAAAACATAATTTGATAGCAAGACGAACGATGTATTTGGAATACATCTTCAAGTGTTTAATTTAAAAAAAAAAGATTTGAGAGATAGATCACGTGCCTCCTTTGCAATTTGAATGTAATAACATCTTGAGATGCTTTGAAGAATGAAGAGACTTGAAAAATAATGCATTTGAGAGAACAAAATTGAAAGAATGAAGTTTAAGCTCTTAGAGAAAAATGGTGATCAAGAAGACTCATTTTTATAGTAGTAAAAGTTGGGAGTTGAACTCGAAAAATATTAAAATTTCATTCAAGTCAAAATTAAAGAAAAAAAATCTTTAAATTAGGAGAAACTTCTTTTTACATCCAACCTATGAATTTATATTACATTTATTATTATTGATAATTAATAATTAACTACTGATATATTATATTGATAGCTAAAAATTAATTAATTAATTAATTAATTTCTAATGACATATTTTGTAAACTAGTATGTTAAAGAAAGGACAAAAATGTCTAAAAGTTTTTCTAACATCCTCACATTTTAATAGACTAGTTTGTATTTACGTTCAATAAAATTTTAAATGTAACTTAATTATAAAAGTTTAAAAGTTTAAGTACAATTTATATATGATAAATTTTAAATTAAATTGATTGAAGCAAATAATTTTGAATTAAATTTTAGTTTATATGTAATTAATTAATTAATTAATTATTGTAAATAAACTATGAATAACTATATTATATTATTAAATAATATAAATAAAACATTGCAAAAAAGGACAAATTTAATCTTCAAATTATTAATTTTTATTTTGATCACCTATTTAATTTTATATCATTTGATTAGTTATAGCTTCAATTTAAACCAACCTAATCTATTTAAACTTTGATTTTAATAATCTAATTACCCGCTTAATTCCAAACTTTAATGTAAAATATTGTTAAAATTATTTAAAAACTTCACATTAATTATTTAATTTTTAAAATTTTGAAATAGATTTGATTACCACGTGTAATTCAATAAAAAAAATTATTATTTTTCTTGTTATAAAAACTCGTGATAATGGTTTAGGAAGTAAAATACTAATAATTTTTTTATTTTGTTTAAGATAAATTTAATTATTGTTTAATTTTAAATATTAATTAGATTTTTTTTTTAAATATAGCAAAATGAACAAAATATTTATAAATATAGCAAAATTTCAAATTGACCGCGATAGACTGTCTATTTTACTATTAGTGGTAACTATTTTTAACAGTTTTGCCATTTAAGATAATTTCCCAGATTAATTTAAGTGAAATCGTTTTTTTATTAAGTAGTTAATAATTAAAAGCTATTATTTTGATATTATTTTGATTTTGATTATGAATGATCTTATTTTTAAGAGTGATAGATTTGATTGCCTAGTTTTTTAAAAATCCAACATTAATTCTTATTTTGCTAATCTAGATATGGAAACGAAAATCTAAACTTATGGTAACAAAAATATAGAGATAATTTTATGTTTTTTATTTTGATTCAAATAATTGAGTATCTTCTTAATTTTAAACTAAGAATTCTTTATTAGTTAAATAAATATATTTCTTCTTTTGATTTGGATTATTTATTTATCTTTTCAATATCGAAGTTTAGTTCAAATGAAAGTATATTTTTTTTATTTCGTCATAATCTTTTTGTAGTAAAAAAAATAATTTAATTTTAATTTGGATGATGTGATTATCCTTTCAATTTCAAATTTTAATACTTTAACATAAAGTAAAAATATTTCTATTTCTATATAAAATTTTATATCAATCATTTCTTAGTTAAAATATATATTTTAATTTTATTTGGATGATTTGATTATTTTTTCAATTTAAAAGATTTTCAAACTTCAATTCATACCAAAATATTATTTTTCTATGCATACAAAAGTCCTAGAAACCTATTCTTTTTCAGATTTACAAAATTTGCATAGTATAATTTATACGAAAAAATTATTTTACTTTGCAGACAAATGCTAAAAATTTATTCTTTTTTGCAAAATATATATATATATATATATTTACGAAGATAGAAATTCTAAAATATTATACTTTTGTCAATTAAAATTAATGAGTTGGTGTGTATTTACTACAACTTTAAAAAGATAAAAAAAATACAAAAATATTTTTTAAATTAATAATAAATTTTTATGAACCCCTAAAGTCATGTGGGTTTACAAAAGTTAAAAATGTGAAAGAAAAAAAAAGCATATAAAAAATAAATAAATTACAATAAATCACTATATATTTTTACAAAATTGAAAAGTAAAGATAAATTATACAAAAGTCACTCTATTCTTTGCTGCTTAGTCGACTTCTGATTGCTTGAATCTTTAAAATTTTCATAAACCTCAAAAGTAATAGTCTTCTCCTCCATTTAATTAATGTGCCACCACTTGAGCAACATACTATTATAATTTTAAAAATGAAGAACGCATATGTATAATAGAATTATAAACTTTTTATATTTAACAAAAGATAATATAAATAAATGTAAAAAGTCACCATTTTGTAATGTTGATATTATTTATTATTTGAAACAAACAAATGATTATTGGGTTTAAAGTAAATACATTTGTATATAAAGGGTATAATGGGAAAGAAAACTGTTTAATAGGATCTCCTAAAAATGTGTTGGCTATAAACCTAAATGATAAACTATTTTAGCCATATTTTTGTTGAGCCATTGGTCAAAATTCCCTTTTTATATATGGAAAAACGGCCAAAACAAAGCTCAATTCAATCAAAGTGCAACTATTCCAATATTATTCTGGATTTCTAAATATAGCAAAAAAGAAAAATCCACCCCAAACTACACCCAAATGACCAAAATAGCCTTGAAATTGACGGTATAAACATCTCTTACTAATAAACTTTGAAGTCGTATCAATTAAAATCATAAATTAGTAATTGTACCCATTTAAATTCTAAACTTTCACAACCTTGTCAATTTACACTCTCTTTCAAATTTCGATTGGCTAATATCATATGAAGTTTAAAATTTGAGTAAATTGAACTTTTAGAAAATTCTATTTACGAGTCTAAATTGATTCATTTATGAAAGTTTATGAGTTGATTGATATAATTATAAGTTTTGTAGGAGGTTTTTCCAAGGGGAATGTAATAGATAGTGTAAATTGATACATTTGCAAAAATTTAGGGTTTGAATTGACACAATTAGTAGTTTAGGGTTTAGATTGATGCAACCCTAACATTAGGGTATAAATTGATATTTTTCCTATTTTTTAAGTATGTTAAGTAGGGATAATATATCTACATTAATAATAATTGATGGGTGTTCATTGGTGTAACAACCCCAAATCGTTGGGGTAAATCCTCTTAGTAAATAAGTTTAAGTTATTATGTGTGAAAAAAAAAAGATAATAATAATAAAAATATAGTTATCCTTATATATTCATGCCTTTATTTAAGCTAAGTTGGAATTTAGAAATTTGAGCTAAGGAAAAATTTGGAATTTAGAAAAAAAAAAAAGATAATTTTATCTTAGGGCAAGTAAAATAAGGTGATTAATTTTGGTGGGATTGGATAATTGAAGTAAATCTTGGTTGTAGAAGATTTTATTTGATTTTATTTTGTTTGGTTGGAAAAGAAAAGGGGAAAGGAGGAAGGAATAGGGAATTTGGGTTTTTATAAATAGGCATCGATTTGCGTGCCAAAATAAAAAAAAAAGAAAAAGTAAAAAGGGATTTTTCTCTTCTCCCTCGCGTGCCGCCGCCCCCCCCTGGTTTTTTCCTTTCTTTCTTCTTCTTCCGCCGACGCTACTCTCTTCTTCTTCTTCTTCTTCTTCTTCTCCTTCCTCGCAAGTGGAGCGCCGCCGCGGTTTCAATCAATCTCTCTCTCTCTCTCTCTACCAGCGCCGCCGCGGTCTCTCTCTCTCTCCTTGCAGTGCCGCCTACTTTCTCTCTCTTCCACCCCGGTGCTCCTCCGCTGCCATTTCAATCAAACCACGCCTGATTTCTCGTCACCAAACCGGTAACGTGAGAGTAAGTATCTCGGACCCAAGGAAAAATTTATAGCTTAATTTGGTTAAAAAACTGTTGATGCTTGAGACTTATGTGATAAAAATTCCCTTAGGTGGCCGGGAATTGTGTTGGGTAAAAAGGATTAGAGCAACTGCAAGTTAAGCCACACTTGGTGGACCAAGAACTTTCCAACAGACTGCCGTGCGAATAAGTGAATATAATTGCTCAGGTAAGTGACTTTACTACCTGAACCACCTTCCCGTCTTATGTTTAGTTGCCATGATGAGTAATACTTCTGCGCCCATTGAGATAGCATGTTTGTATGATTTTTCCCATGTTTTAAAGGATGTATGTGAAATGCTTATGCTTGTGGTATGAGATGATTGTAAACAGCGCTGTTAGTGTATAAATTCATGGAAGTAAAGGAGTGAGAATTTAAATTGGTCATGAGTACTGGGTAGTGGTAACTCCCCTACGTCGGCTGGATGTTCACCAGAGGTTGTGTTCCTTCGGGTTCACCAGAGGTTGTGGTCCTTCGGGTTCACCAGAGGTTGTGTTCCTTCGGGTTCACCAGAGGTTGTGGTCCTTCGGGGTCACCAGAGGTTGTGTTCCTTCGGGTTCACCAGAGGTTGTGTTCCTTCGGGTCCACCAGAGGTTGTGGTCCTTCGGGGTCACCAGAGGATGTGTTCCTTTGGGTTCACTAGAGGTTGTGTTCCCTCGGGATCACCAGAGATTTTGTGATCCTTCGGGATCACCAGAGGTAAGAGTTCCTTCGGGGCTCCAGAGGTTTGTGGACATCCAAATCCAACTGTAGGGAGAGTATAACCAGTTCCCTATAAAAATATGTTAGATATGCCTGTCTTAAGGCTAATGCACTTAAAGGACTTGGGTGCCAGTAGAACTAGTTTTCCTATTGAAGTATGTTGATATGCTTGTCGTATGACTAATGCACTTAAAGGACTTGGGTGCCAGTATAACCAGTTTCCTATTGAAGTATGTTGATATGCCTGTTGTATGACTAATGCACTTAAAGGACTTGGGTGCCTAGCCTGGCTCCGGTAGTGGGGTCACTTACTGAGCAATATAATTGCTCACCCTTTCATCTTATTTTTTTCAGGTAAGGGAAAGAACATGCTGGCGAATGACAAGAGGAATCCTTGATGGCTTCACGGGACCCATAGTAGCTTCCGCCTAGCACTGCATTTTTTTTTTAGGCTTGTCTTTTATTTTGTATATGGATTTTGTTTTTGTTTTCTGTTCATGGAATTTTGTTGATTTTATTAGGGGTACCCCAAACCAAAAATTCTTTCTATATGGGATTAAATAAAACAGAAATTTCCGTAAGTAGCATTGTTTCTTTCTTATTACTCAGCGTCGGGTCTTTTCTTGAAATTTGCATGCATTGAGTAATGGTCTGATTAGGATGTATTAGTCGGGTCGTTACAATTGGTATATCAACCTACTGTTAAAAGTAAAAGAAAATCAGTGAGACTTAAGTGAACTTAGCTCAACATTAATTGACATGATTTTTCTCCCTAAAGGTAGAAGGTTCAACCTTCCATTCTATACTAAAAAGAAAAAAAAAAAAACCAATTTTCTAATATATCAAAATGAGCCAAAATGAGTCGTCTATTGTGGTGTATCGCTAATAGACAATGAAATTTTTTTATATTTATAAATAGTTTGACTTTTTTTTTTTCTGTTTATAATCATTTTCCATAAGGAAAAGTGAGATTTTGCTTGTAAAAGGAAATTTTAAAAAGAAAAGAAAAAGATAACTACTTGCAGTGCTAAACTTTTCAAAGCATACCAACCAAATTCAAAATATGATAAAAAACCATAAGAACCAAATTTATTGTGTAATCACAATTCTTAAAACATAATATCAAAACCTATTTCCTATCTTTAAAATTTAGATTATACTTGATTGAATACTTGAAATTGCTTCTTAAAAGTAACAATTTTTTTGCCAGAATTTGTAAACGAACGCACAGCTTAATTATTAAAATACAGCAATATTACCAAATGTAACATAAATTACAAAAAGAATATACAATTCACGTACATTCTAAAATATGAATCTTTTATTTGTAACCTTTTCAAATACCACTCATTATTTTTTATTTTTTATTTTTAAAAATTAAGCTTATAATCATTACTCTACACAAAATGTAAATTTAACATTTGTTTCTCCACTTTCTACCAACATTTTAAAAAACCAAAGCAATTTTCAAACACAAGGTAATATTAGAAAACTTGTTTTTGTTTTTTTTTTTTTTTAATATTTGACTAGGAATTCAAATTTTTCTTCAACAAAGGAACAAAGGAAAAAACGCATAAACTTCAAAAACAATAAACTAAACACGAAATCATTACAACATCCAAACTCCAACCACATATCCAAGCATTTAATAATATCATTCATTCAAATTCCCATTCCCAGTATTGAGAGTGGTTGCCACAATGTAGTTACAACTCTTATAATGGTTAGATCCATAGTTCCTCGAACAATTTATCTTTTCCCTCACACATCCAACCGTTGTGAAACCGTTATGAAAGTGACAATCACAAATAGCAGCTAGATTAAATAATTTCTCAAAGTCAAGAATTTAAGTGAGAAAATCATAAGTAGGAAGAGATATACTGTCAGTGATCAATAAAACCAAGAAAACTCTAAGGTTTCTTAGATAGAAATCTGCCCACAACATGAAAATCTTAGTCAGTGCTATATTCTACAATCGTCATACTCCAGATATAGACATATAAGAAGATGAAGAAAAAAAAATGATAAAATGAAACAGAAAAATTCTGGGTTGATCCAGTGCATTTGGCCTGTCCCTTCAGTCATAAACATTTTTCTCCAATCTCAGGATAGGCCCCAACACTCACAGCATACATAATCTCTCTCTCCTTAAGTCTGCAGAAAAGTTAAGCTGAGCAACTTTATTTGAAGTCAATTCCCTCGGCTGAACAGGTAAAGAGGCCTGCGTGTAAAATTCAAGCATTATATCTTTCAAGTTGAAGAGTTAGTTAGACTTCTCATACAACATCATACAACCAGCTGAAATTAATGTGTCGAGAAGTAAGAAAAGAAGCCGGGCAGAGCAAGCACGAGTCGGTAGATGGCAATTATTAGGAAGTAATATTTATAAGCCATTTTTAATGTTTGATACACAAGCAAGTCTGCAGTTTAAAAGATTTCAATGGAAGTGCAGTGGTTTAACCTTCTATGTGCTTGAGAATGCCAACCGTTACAAAATTATTCATTTGTCAATTTTTTTTTTTAATCTGTGAGTGTTCAGGCTAGTATAAGCACACTTCGACTAATCTCGCGAGACAACCTGCTTGACCCTATAACATTTGGGTGTCAAGGAAACACGTTGGATAATAAATCCTAAGTAGGTGGCACCATAGATCGAACCCATGACCTCTTAGCCCTTTATCAAGGTCATGCCCCCATTTACCACTAGGCCAATCCATGATAGCATTCATTTGTCGACTTTAACATTCTAAATAATCTCAATCCCAGAAAACTATGCTATTGAGTTTCGAGTGATACACATGCATATACATATACCATTCTTCTCTAAGTCTACCATGAGAAAACGCAAGGCCTGCAGTTGGCATTTCTTTTAACAAAAGAATAGAACTTTTATTTTTTAATCAAGAAACCATGTTCACATTGAGGAAAGGAAGAATACCAAAGGGCCAACAAAAGTGGCAAGAGCCTTGACCAAGCAAAACAAGAAAGGCCTCCCTTCCATAAAAAAAATAAGGCCTAGCAAATATTTTACACAAATCTTCAGAGACAATCCCAAAAAGAGGTATTAAACCTAATTAAAGACCAAGTCTCCTCCCAATTCCTCTCCTCCCCTAAAGTTTCTATAGTTTTCTCAATCTAGATGCACCACAAAATAGCACGAGGGAAAATAAAAAAAGGCAAAAGAATGTACTTGGATTATGCCTATTGTATTCTTGAATAGCATATATGGAGGTACAAGTATGTGCACAAACAAATATGCACAAACCTGTTCGTAAGAATTCAATGATGCTCATAAAGTAGTGTATCAATACACTACACAGTATTAAGTACCTAAGCAAGTTACCCGAAGAAATAATATAATAAGTTTACCTTAGAAAAGCCAGGACAAAATGCGTGTTCTGCCATTACGTTCTTGCTGGCACCATGACTTTATTACCCTTTTTGTCAGCTGGCTTAAGAATCTGGAAAGAGCACATCAATTCTTCATCAACACTCATCAGTGCACCGGCATTATCAAACTCACCACAGTAGTTGGGGGCCGAAAATATTGTGACAAGTTGTCTCTCGGCAAAAAATTCATATCCATCCTCCACAACCTAAGCCAACAACGTTTGTATCTCAGAACTTAGAGATGAAAAATCAATGAGCAAAATGAGGAATCGGGAAAAATGTTGCTGATTTTACCTGATGGGCACGGCAGACAAGATCCAAGTCATGTGTTGTTAAGAACTCTTCCACCTTATCAGGACCAAAGGTGTATGAGACTCCTCTATCATTCATTCCCCAACCTTTGACATCTTTACTGGGATCTGACCAAAGCAAATCACAAAGCAGGCCAGAGTCGGGAATGACTGTTGGACGAGACAAGTTTCTTATTTGATCCAAGTTTTGCAGATCAGGGGAGAGACCACCATGCATACATAATATTTTGTCATCAATTAGAGCTGCTACAGGGAGGCAGTTAAAGCAGTCAGTAAATGCCTTCCATAGTCTCACATTAAATCGCCGCTTACATTCATCATAAAACCCATAAATCCTATTAATGGAAGCACATTCGTGATTTCCTCTGAGAAGGAAAAAGTTTTCAGGATACTTGATTTTGTAGGCAAGCAGAAGACATATGGTTTCTAGACTCTGCTTGCCACGATCGACATAATCTCCCAGAAACAAATAATTGGCACTAGGGGGAAACCCTCCATATTCAAAAAGCCTCAACAAATCACTGAACTGCCCATGAATGTCACCTGAAAATGCAAAAGAAAAATGAAAAACATTCAGTCAGAAAGCCTAATGCACACCCCTCGGGCAATTGCAGAACAAATACCCCATTCTTTATGCAAGAACAAAAAATTTCAGTCGTGATATGAATCCTCATGCCATGCCTTATGTGACCAAATTTCATTGGGGGTTTTTTCAGGTTAACATTGAGAAGGTCAGCAATATTCAAAAGGGTTATCAAGTTTCTTTTTAGTGGCTCCATATCAACAATGCTCATCGAGGAGGCTAGCCAATGAACATTTCACAATGCTCTTCCCTTCATAATATACGATATCCTAAAAACATTATGAAAGAAAGCAAAAGATATCCCTAATCAACCCCTCGTCGTCTAGTCAAAGAATCAAACTTTAAACCGGAATCCAGAAGAATTAATAAAACAGAAACAAAAAAAAGGGGTAAAATCATATAACCCATCAAACATATCTCATATTTCACAAGAACATATAATCATTTTAAAACCACAACCCCAGCAAATTAGATAAGAAATCGAACATATTAAACCAAGTTTCCCACCAAAAAAAAAAAAAAAAAAAAAAAAAAAAAAAAAAAAAAAAAAANGCAAATCTTAATGGGTGCTTCAAGCTCGAGCAAATTGGGTTGCTGAACGAAAATCTCTCTTGAAGAAGCACAGAGAAGCTTGATCTCGTTCTCGGAAAGCTGGACCTGTTTGCCTGGCCTCGCTAATCGAACCTCGGTGAGGCGTCTGATTATGTCGTCCAATAAAGCAGGGTCCATTCCTCCCTGCCCTTGCGAGGCCATTCAATTCAATCAACGAATTCGAACCCCTTTTTTGTGTGTGTGTGTTTTTTTTTTTTCTTGTTCTCTCTTTTCCCCCTTTGTTCAACAGTCAAGAGCTTCGAATGAAAACCTAGAAATCAAATTGAATTCAAGGGAAGGTTTCTATTTTTATTTTATTTTTTTAACATTTTCGTCTCCTCTCTCTCTCTCTCTCTCTCTCTCTCTCTCTCTCTCTCTCTCTCTCCTTTTTTTAATCATTTCCTGCCCGTTCTTCTTTCCGTTTTTTTGTTTTGATTTTTTTTTTCAATTCTCTTAATAAAGGTTATATAAATGACATAACTTACTGATTCAAATTTTGAAAATGGCTCATCATTTTGTTCATCATTGTTTGTGGCTTTTGAATTTTGACTATTTGTCTTTTAAAAGACAAAAATACCCTTGTAGCTTTTTCTTAAAAGATAAATATTTCCAACTAAATATAGGGTGAGAATCGAATTTTTTTAATAATTTTTTATTGTTTTTAAATTTTAGAACAATACAAACTAAAAGTCAAAAAACTTGAACAATCTACATGATTACATCACGAGATCTCAATAGAATAAACCACACGGTATATGAAATTTGAAGAATGAAAGATTCTTGCTCCTTCAATGTCTTGTACGCGACATAATGCATGTGCCAACACATTTTGGTTACAATGAACATGGGAGAAGGGAGCAACAACCACAACTCCTAACCTGATTAGTAAAGAAATAAACTTTAGAAACATCTATCGCCTCATCAGCAATATAATAACCTCTAATAGTCAGACTCCACCAAAAGATTTGAAAGATGGATTGAGAAAACAGTCTCAAGCCCAAAACAAATGACCCTTACTTCAAGAAGTTTTACCACATTACATCGATATATGGATTCAAATCAACAATACCTACACGAACCAAATGGTCGCGAAGCACCCATCCAAGACTGTCTAACTTAGAGATAGGACTCCAAGCAGCATCAATATTCAACTTCCAAAAAGACACCACATGAGGACGTCACTCAATTGGAGGATAGATAGAAGGGAGGGCCTCCACAGTGTCTTTACCATTAGACCCACCCTCTCTTGTTGAAACTCTAAAATATGTCTTCCAATCGAATCACTAATAGACACTACATCTACTAGTTGCATATGAAACACTAATTTATTCCTCACCTCCCAGATTTGTCAAACAACAATCACGTTCTTGTCTAGTTTTGCAAAAGAAACTTGGTTAAAGATCCACAACCTAGTTATGGTAACTCTAGACATGCCATCACTATGAATATTAACATCAGTTGAAAGGAACTTAGGCCAGATCTCTTTAGTTACCAAATAATTCTGTAGAAGATGAGTTGTTATTTCCACATGAATCCTGCAAAACACACAAATAAGATTAGATTGCATGTTTTTCTTAATGAAGGTTAGATTGCATGTTTTTCTTAACAAGATTAGTCTTATTCAAAGAGATATCATGAATAATTTTTCAAAAGCATAACTTAACCTTGGGAGGGGCATTAGTCTTCTACAAGGATTACCACAATAACTTATAAGTATTCCCTAAAGTTGAACAAGCCACATCCAAATTGGCAACTTTTAAACCAAAATAATAAGAATTGTTAACAGAAAAAACTTCATTCAAGAGGTCAAATGATCTTACAATTATGCTCACGTCTAATTAGTTAGATTTTAAGATATGGAAAAAAAGAATTGAAGATACGAATGTTGTGATGGAAAATTCTCTTGTGATAGCAATGAGATGATTAACTTTTACTTTATTAAACTATATTCATAAGATGATCATTAACTTTTACTTTATTAAACTATATTCATCATAGCATTATGTTAGATCAAGAATCGGTCCATCTCTCTTTTATAGCATTAGCTTTGTTAGTTTTTTCTAGGTGAAACCAACACCTTCATAATCACGGTCAAGTAGACCACAAAGATTGATACAAAACTTGCTCATTTGATAAATACTTTTTCCTTTCCACAAAGATTTAAAAAAAAAAAAAAAAAATTGAGCAATACAATGAAAAGCTACAAAGCTCGAACAATTTACATAATTTTATCAAGAGATACCAACTATTAAACCACTCAAGATATCAAATTTGAAGAATGAAAGGATCTTGCTCTTTCAATGTCTTTTACGACATAGTGTGCCAACACATTTTGGTTGCAAAGAACATGAGAGAAAGGGATAATGTCCAGATCGCAACCCCAAAATAAACTTTAGAAATGTTTATCGCCTTATCAGGAATAAAACAACCTTTGACAGTTAGACTCCACCAAAAGATTTGAAAGATGGATTGAGAAAATACTCTCAAGCTCAAAACAAATGACCATTTCTTCAAGAAGTTTCACCTCATTGCAATGAGATATACATTTCAAACCAACAAGACCTACACAACCAAAATGGCCATGAAGTACCCATCCAAGACTGCCTAACTTAGAGATAGGACTCCAAGCAACATCTATATTCAGCTTCCAAAAAGGACACCACATGAGGATGCCACCCGATCGGGCGCTAGATAGAAGGGAGAGCCTCGACACTGCCTTTACCATTAGACCCACTCTCTCTTGTCAAAACTCTAAAATATGTCTTCCAATTGAATCATTATTAGATGTTGCATCTACTAGTTGCATATGGAACACTAATTTATTCCCCACCCTCCCAAAATCCATGACCACTTGTTGTGGTAACTCTAATGAGATATGTCATCACAACTAATATTGACATTATTAGTTAAAAGGAACTATGCCAGATCTCCCCAGTTACCAAATAATTCCACAAACAATAAGTTGCTATTTCCACGTGAATCCTGCAAAACACACAAATGAGATTAGATTGCATGCTTTTCTTAACAAGATTAGTCTTATTCCGTAAGATATCATGAATATTTTTTTTCAAAAGCATGACTTAGCCTTAGGAGGGGTTTTAGTCTTCCACAAGATTACCATAATAATTTAGAAGCATTCCCTAAAGACGAACTAGTCACATTCAAATTAGTGATTTTTAAACCCAAAAAATAAGCTTTGTTAACCGAAAAAACTCCATTCAAAAGGTCAAATGATCTTATCATCACATTGGTGTCTAAATATCTAGATTTGAAGATATGGATATAGAGAATTGAAGTTACTAATGCTGTGATATGGAAAATTTTCGTATAGTACGATAATATTAAAACTATTCCCATTTATTGATAACTATATCACACCCTTTAATGAGATGATTAACTTTTACTTTATTAAAATATATTCATGAGATGATCATTAACTTTTAATTTATTAAACTATATTCATCATAACATTTGTGTTAAATCGAGAATCAGTCTAATCTCTCTTTTATAGCATTAGCTTTGTTAGATATTTCTAGGTGAAACCAACACCTTCAAAATTAGGGTCAAGTAGACCACAAAGATTGATAGTATTACGATAAATAATTTTTTCTTTTCACAAAGATTTGGTTTTTTAATTTAAAAAAAAAAAAAAATTGCTCGTGCTTTCAAAGAGCTTTCATGATTTTGATCCTTTTTCGAGATTGGTTCATACAACTTTGTAAATATCCACCAACTTTTTAGGCTTTTAGCGGTAACATCAATGTGCACCACAAAATAAGCATTATTTAAGAATGGTGTGAGATTCAATAATATTAATAGTCTTTTTTTTTAAAAAGAAAAAATTCATAGTATGAATTGACGAAAGAAGTATTATGAAAATATTAATTTAGTGGTAATTGACATATGATCTACTCTCTTCGTTGAGGTTAGAGTTTCGATCCATTAATTTTACTATCATTGTACTCAAAAATTCTTAACGAGGAAGTACAATGAAAGTATAGTTTCAGTGTCAACACCTCTCTCTTCCTAGCTTTATCTTTTTTTTAAAACAAAATGAACACAAGAGAAACTACAATGCTATGTGACCAACAAAAAAAGAAAAATCTCTTGAATCCAAAGAGAGGGCCCACAAAAGAAAGCAGTCAAGCCACAACACACTCGAAGCTGATCCACACCTTGCCATTACATGGGTGTTGAATTACAGATACGAGGCACATGTTGGAAAATTATAGTACGAAAGGAAGCTACAAGATCATCTTAATATCTTCCACATAATTTGACAAATCCAACGAAACTTCTAGTATATGTCAGTGATCATCTGAATTACAACCAGTGAATCTGACAACATGGGTACTTAAGGCAATTCTAGTCTTATCGTCAATCTTAGACCTTCATAGATAGCAAGAGCTTCGACACTAACAGGATTCATTGATAAATTCCTAAAACCATATTGTTGATGACAAGTTTTGGACAGGAGAAATGCACTTGACCTTGGAGAGAAAAATGTGATATGTAAAAGAGAAAACCTGCATGCTAGTGGGGAGAGAAGAAAGAGTATAGAAGCTAGAGAGTTTGAGAGTATGACTTAAACTAAGCTACCTCATATGAAGTTATGTATTCATAGAGGAAGTTGACCTACGTTGTTCCCTAGGGTTTTGGAGTCACCTTACAATAAAGGTCGAGCATGCTAATTTGGGCTTTGGCCCAAACTAACCTCTTCTCTAGCCCATGATGCTATTTTTGGCCCAAACCTTGTTATTTTCTTGACCTTGTTGCTTCTATTATTATTTAACTTTCTTTTTTTTTTTTTTGTCATTTGTACTTTTTGGTATAAAATTACCTATAACACATACAAAGGAGGTCATCATAGATCTGCTAATAGACCCAGTAATCCCATCGAAGTCACTTGCAACAGTCCTTACTTTACATGTCGCATCCACATGTAATATACTAAAATCTTGCTTAGAGATATCATAGATTGGGGGATTTTTTGGAGGCATAATATGGTTTTCTCAGGCATAACAGCGCCAACATCAGTAGATACTCCATAATCCACCAACACTTGTGTGTTTCCTCTTATGAAACTGATTCTAAATTACAAATTTTATTTAGTAGGATCAGTATTACAAACTTAGATGGGATGAATAGAGTTTGTTTAAAACAAATTAAAAGTTTTTCCTAAAGTGAGTTCAATTAAGTAAATATACATTTTATTAATAAATAATTTAAGAAAAGATTTTATGCAAATAATTTCACTTTAAATTAAACAAGAAATTAATAATCACACTTTAAAGCACCCCATTTAATTCTTATAAAGAGATTGGTAATGGAAATTGAAATTTAATAACAATCAATCAAAATAAACCAATATGAGCAATTAATTAATTTCACTAACAATAGTTGCAATTAATTTCAAACAATAAAATATAATAACAAATTAATTGCAAAATTAAATAGGATAAGGATAGAGAAATCGATATTGAGAATTTTAGAGTAGTTTGGCACAACTGACCTACATCCAGTTCTCAAGCTTCTCTTAAGTGCTTCTCCAGAAGTCTCAACTCTTTCTGCTTTACAAAGTTGTTTTCCTGGGAACAAGAACGAACCTGATCCTTTCAACCTTTGAGGATCAAACTGTTACAACAACGTAACTTTTTTTTTTTTTTTAATCAAAAGCAACCCTTATAAAAGTTTGGAAAAATTAAAGATTACTAAATCAATCCTCACCAAACAATAAATCTTTCTCGAGAATTAGATGAAGAGAAGAAAATTGAAGCTTGAAGAGAGCAACAATGGAAGCTTTGTGTTTATTGAAGATTCGAAAGAAATGAAAATTGTTTTTAAAATTGGAGAAGAATACAAGTTTAAAAAAGAAAAAAAGAGAGAAGAGGGGGAAAACCAAATTTAATTTGGGCCATTAGATGTTATTAAAAAAATTGAATGGTTAAGATTAAAAGTAAAACGTAATATATATTTTTTAATATTAAATTCATTTTCTTTTAAAGTCAACTAAAATAATATAAGAATATATACTTTTTAAATCATTTTCTTTTAAAACTCAACAAAAATTCAAAAGCCCATTATGTGTCACTTCTTCGTTGCTCCACATGTCACCTTCTAATTGGATCCATTTTGATTATGTGGCTACCACATCATCACCTAGGATATTTTAAGAGAATCGAGCGGACCAAATTACGCTAGTTCTATGACAATTTGGTCTTTGAACTTTGGTTTGTAACAATTCAGTCTCTATACTTTCAATTTTGTTACAATTTAGTCCTTGAACTTTAGTACGTAATAATTTGGTTTTTGTGGTTTCAAATTTGTAACATTTTAGCCCCTAACGTAAGAAAATTCATAAGAATTAGATATCAATTTTTTTTTTTTTTTGTTAATTTATGATGTAGACCTCATATTATATAAAAATATTTAGTCTCTAATTTGTTTATCAATTTATTTATGCAAAGAAATCTCTTTAAGTCTTAACATTAATCTCTACGACAAAAACTAAATTGTTACAAATTTTAAAGTACATGGACTAAATTGTAACAATATAAAGTTTAGGGGACTAAATCCTTACAAGCTAAAGTTCAAGACTAAATTGTTACTTTTATAAGTTTAGAGACTAAAAATGATTTGTTTTCGTCTCTGAATATATAATATTTTTAAAACATGTTCTCCCTCCCTTAAATATTTTGATTAAGTACACAGTTATAATTAATGTTTGAAATGTCGACGTTAATAGAAATGTTGAGGTCCAAATTTTACAGAAATAATGTTGATGAAAATTTTGAAAAAGTTTATGAAAATTGTAGAAATTGACGAAAAGTATTTAAAATAGTCAATGAAGTGTTCTTTTGGATTGACTTGGAAAAAAAATATTTGTCAAAAAACTCATTTTTATTTAAACTCTTTTAATAAAAACAATATAAAATACACTTTAAAATCTACTTTAAGTGGTTGTCAAACGCTCAAATTATTTTTTTTAAAATAAACACTTGAAAATATAATCCAAATGCACCAAAAATTTCAATTATAACTTAAATAGACTATAATAAATTATTTTTCATCATCATATTATATCTAAAAACTAAGACATCATTTGAATGTAAATGGTAAAAGTCGATGAAAATGTCAATGCAACAAGATTTTTTTAAGAACAAATGAACTTTTTTGAATTATTTTATGTAACTCCCATTTCTTTTTTTCATTCTTTTTTTAGAACGGTTTCTTAATTGTACATTTATTCTAAAAAATTGATTATTTTTAACCATCATATCAAATATCAAATATTGATAATTAATTATAAAATTAAAAGAAATACAAAGTATTTGTATGACAAAATAATCGTAAATTATTTAATATAAAATATACATTCCAATATCAAAATGATGGTGTTGGTGTAAAAATGATGGGAAAATATAAATATAAACAAGGAAGAAAGAAAAAGGACAAACAAAATGGAGTAAAAAAGATTAAAGAGAAAAACATAGAAAATTAAAATGTGAAATATGAAAGAGTTAATAGAAATATTTTTTGTGATTTAGAACGTGTTTGGAAAATGGAAATATTTGATGGGAAATTGAAAAAGATTAAAAAAAATGGAAAATTGAAATTTTAAAATGAGAAATTGATGTGAAAATAAAAAGTAATTTAATGAAAATGTAAGTAATTTTCTTTAAAAAAAAATAAATCTAAAAAAGGAAAAAATAAAAAGGCAAACAAGGATGAAGTTAAAAATATTTTTAACAAACTAAAAAAATTAAAGAAAAAAAGTTTTTAAAAAAAATCCCCTCATAGACTTAAAAAAGAAAAAATCGAACGAAAAACAAAATGTCATCAAAATCAACATGTTGAGTGGAAAAAATGAAATTTACCCCCCAATCAATGTCGAGACGATCAACATCTCATTATTTAGATCGACATTTCGAGATGTCGACTGATACTTTTTACTTTAGTTATAATTTGGATTTTTTTATAACATGATTACAGAAATATAAGATAGGGATGTTTTTAAAAATAGAAAAACAATTGAAAATAATTACAAATATAGCAAAATTTTGCTATTTGTGATAGTCTGTGATAAATTCAGATAGACATCTGTCACTTTATCGGATAGATATAAATAGACACAGATAGATATCTATTTGAAGTTATTGCGGTCTATCACCGATAGAAAGTAAAATTTTACTATATTTATAAATACTTTAATATTTTTTCTATTTATAATAATTTTCCTACGAGATATTTGCAGGGCTGAAAAACTAACATGGTATAGAAATCATGTCAAATGTTTTCCATTTCATGCATTAAACTTTTTACTATGTTTGTACATGGAAATCCCACATTTCTTACCTTTTCTTGAAACTTTTTCAAGTGATTAGTTTCAATGTTAGGGTAAAAACATCACTATTATATTATTATAGCTTTGGATATAGTTTAAGCCTCTCATTTTTATCTATCAAAGCGAGCATAGCTTAATTAATATATAGACATGTTAGTAACTCAAAACGTAAGTGGTTCAAATCTCCCTATCTCTTATTGTATTAAGAAGCTTCCTTTTCCATTTGGTTGTGGTTGCACTTTTAGAGTGAATGGAGAGTTAAAGCAACATTGTCATATGGTAGCTCTCTTGACGTAGAAATAACTTCCTTTATTGTTAGCAGAGCTGCCCTATGCCAACACCACTTTCCTAGCATCACTGCGAAGTACCAAAATTTGAAAAATAACCAGCATTGCAACATTCCCTCTTGACGCATAAGCATTTTGGGGTCCGAATGACATCGAAAAAGGTTTTTGGACGTTATATATTTCGATTTTTTCTTAATGTTGATAGCTATGTAATTATATTATATTGTTTTTTAATGTACACAACCATAGGAGAGAAGACTTCCAACGAGTCAATTTGGAATAGAGAAGAAATTAAAATCCTCTTTATTCACCATTCTTGTCATCAAGGAAGCTTTATACCTTCCTCTTGTTAAGGCTTTATATATTAAACACCCATTTGGAATTATTCTAGCTAGCTAGTTAGCTACCAACTACTTTTTAATTTTCAGCCACACAATCTATGTGTTGTTCTTATGTAGTGAATTTGATTCATGTTCCATTGCCTATAACCACTCATTAACTTGCTATATATATATATTTATATATTTCTCAATAAAAGGTTATTGAAAATAAACAATTCCTTTGCACTATATAGAGCATATAGGCTACCAAATTTGCACGGCCAAGCCCTTAAAAGGAAGTTTTTATAGTTTTCTTTTTGGAATATATGCAACTAACTGCATTAGAATATTGTTGTGAGTTTGCATCATTGTGATTAAAGTTTCTTCTCCCTCTTTAATTTAGTGTTGGAGTGAATTTGGATTTGACGAAATAGACAAAAAATCAAGAAAAAAAAAAAGATAAGATAAATATAAGATAAAATGGACTTGATTCAAATAAGTCCAAGTGTCGACAAATCATTTATCCATTTAGATCTAATCCTATCTAGGAAAAGAAAAATCCATCTAATCCAATCCTAAAGGGAAAAAGTAAACTCTATCTCATTCTCCTTATAAATACATTGTTATACCTTAATTCATAAGATATATCTTGATTTGAGATCTTGAACTTGATCTGGGATCTAGAACTTGAACTTCGACTTGATCTTGAACTTGAGAAGAGATTTGGAACTTAATTTAAAAAAACTTCTTGTTCTCCATTCTACAATTGTCATACTGACTTAGGCTTCGCAACAATTTTTCTTTGTTTTGCAGGTTTTATCTTTCCTAAATTATAAATTTACCATGGTTATCATGTAGAGGTCAGGTGCATTTTCTTTTGACTAAAATTTGGCATGATATTAGTTACCCCTCTTTGGAAACTAAAATTGATGTATTTTTCTCTTCCATCCTCATGCTTTATATAATTTGTAACGACCCGACTAACAACTATCTAACCGGACCATTACTCAGTGCATACAACAATTCAAAGAAACGACACTATGCAGAATGGTAAAGAAGGACCCATGTTTTTTCATGAAAATTTCTACTTGTTTTAATTCAAGAAATCAGCACATTAACAAATACATGAAATTTTGGTTCGGATACCCCTAAGGAAAACAATAAAAGAAGCTTCATAAATGAAAATCAGCATAAACAAATAGGGAGATGAGTCTCAAAACAAAACTAGACAGTTGGACAAAATTTCAAAAAAAAGAAAACATGCAAAACTAAGCGGAAGCTACTACGGGTCTCGTGATGCCATGAAGGATTCTTCTTGTCATTCACCAGCACGTTCCTTCCTTTACCTGAAAAATACATAAGAGGAAAGGATGAGTAATTTTATTATCAGTAAGTAACCCCACTATTGGGGTCGGGCTTGGCACCTATACCCAATAAGTGCGCCAAACATGTAGGACCTGCACATCTATCATACGTCATACATCTATAAGGGAATGGTTAGACCTGCCCCACTGTTGGTTATAGATGCCCACAAACCTCTAGTGAGTCTCGAAGGAGACTCTTACCTCTAGTGATCCTGTAGGAACACAAACCTCTAGTGTACCCGAAGGAACACAACCTCTGGTGAACCCGAGGGAACACAAAAGGATCACATCCTCTGGTGAACCTGAAGGATCACATCCTCTAGTGAACCCGAAGAAACACAACCTCCTATGGACACCCAACCAACGTAGGGGAGTCACCACTACTCATCGTGCATGATCAATAAAGTTCACAATCATTCATCACATGGATTCATACACTAAAAGTAAGGTTCATAAACGTTTAACAGCATAGATTTATACACTAATAGACACATATAACTTTAAGACGTGGAAATCGCATACAGGCATAGTATCTCATAAGTGGCTCTATAAATCTACTACATTATGGCAACTAAACATATGACCCGAAGGCGGTTCAGGTAGTAAGATTACTTAAATTGAGACTAGGTGCAAATAGCTAACCAAGCAGACAATTTTCACAAAATGCTTGAGTTAAAACCCCAACCAATTTTCACAAAATGCTTGAGTTAAAACCCCAAAGTGCAACTAAGCCACAATCTTTTTCCATACTTCAAACAATGAGTTCAACCAAAATGGACCCTTAAACCCGCTTGGACAGCTTGTTTCCGATTCCAAAATCCTTGGAAGCCTGAATCTAAAATCCAAACTCAATGAGTAACAACAATTAAAACCAATTCGCAAAATTACGAGAAAATCAACAATACTTACCAAAACAGTCCTGACCTAATCAAGTTTTGAAATCCTAGCGTAACTCACGAAAAGGGATAATGTCGGAGAGAGAGCAGCTGGGCAACAACTTGCAAACCCATTGACATCCAAGATTGGCTTATATATATATATACTTCTTTAAATTCTCTTTCCCTTTTCTTTTCCTTTTCCAAAACCCTAAATATATATATATATATACTTAAATTTCTCTTTTCCTTTTCCTTTTTCCTTTTCCCAAAACAAAACACAACTCATTTAATTTCATATTCCTCAACCCATCAAATCAAATATTTTCCAATCACCACTTAATAATTTATTTAACCAAAATATCTCCTAATAAATCAATTTTCCAATGTAAATTCAATTCCAACTTATCCTTATATTTTCTTAAATTAATCAAGTTCTTAAATCTCACCCAATTTCAAATCTTCACATTAAATCCAACTTTTAAATCTCCCCCAAATAAATTCAATTTTTCACTAATTGAATCAAATCCAAATCTTTTATCACGATTACTTTGAATTGAATTATTTTCTCAACACAATCCAATTAAAGCTTCAAAATTCAAACAACTAACCAAATATTCAAGATAATTAATTTTTTTAAAAAACAAATTACTTGAAAATTTGGGATGTCATATTCTTCCCTCCTTCAGAAACTTTCGTCCTCGAAAGTTCTAATCCTGGAAAAGCTTAGGGTATTTCGATGTCATCTCATCCTTTTGTTCCCTCGTCGTTTCCTTGAATCACAATTTTACCATAAAACCATTACTAGTGTTACGTCCTTGTTGCACCAAGTCTTCACTTCCCTTGCCAAAAATTTAATTTGAGACTTCTCATAACTCAGGCTCTCATCTAATTGCAAGGGCTCATAGTCTACTATATGAGATGGATCTGACACGTACTTTCTCAACATCGAGACATGAAAGACATTGTGATGGTGGCAACGCCAACCGATAAGGCACAGGACCAATCTGCTTTAGAATCGCAAATAGCCTAATGAAACATAGACTTAACTTCCTCTTCCTTCCAAACCTCAAAACACCTTTCACTTTCGAGAACATTTTATCCCTTACCAAAAACTTCAAATCTCGTCGTCTCACATTAATCTAACTTTTCTATCTGCTCTGTGATGTTTGCATGCAGACTCTAAACTTCTGGGTAGCCTTATTCATAGTTTGCACACTCAGGTCCTAATAGTTTTTGTTCTCCAACTTCATCCTAGTAAACTAGAAATCTGCGACTATTCCCATACAAGGCTTCAAATGGTATCATGCCACGAATGGCTTGGTAATTCTTATTATAAGCAAACTCGATGAGATGCAACTGGGAGTCCCAACTTCCTAGAAAATTTAATGTGCAAGCGTACAACATGTCCTCTAGAGTTTGGTTCAACGCTCGGCTTGACCATCATTCTATGGGTGGAAAGTTGAACTGAACTTCAACTTAAAACCTATCACTTTCTGAGACACTTCCAAAAATTGGATGTTAAATGAGGCTCTCTAACGGACATAACTAAAACTGGTATCCCCCAAAGTGTGATAACCCCTTTCATATAAAACTAGGAAACTTAAAATGCTGAAAATCAGCAGTACTTTAACTTTCTCACTCTGAGAACCTTTGTGAGCTTAGGAAATCGTACTCTTTTGAAACATGTATCTGAACTGGTCGAGCTGGCAGAGAGAAATCTTCATACGTGCGACGAAACAATTGGTCATGCTTGATACAACATAGTCCTAAGATGCGTAGCAAGGAAAATTTGGTCCACTGGGATCCACTTCTACTTTAGAAACATTAACTGAGATGCCCATCTTGGTAGCTACAGGTGTGAGAAACCACATTGTCCCATTAAATCTTGTATTCATTAGATGTCTAATGTGAAGCTTTATACTACCTAGAGCTGTAAAACTGTAACAACCCCAAATCGTTGAGGTAAATTCTCCTAGTAAATTAATTTAAGTTATTATGTATGAAAGGGAAAATATAGTTATTTATGTGTATTCATGCATTTATTTAAGCTAAGATGGAAAGTTTCAAAAATTGGAATTTGGGAAATTTTTGGGATTTGGTAAAGGATAATTTTATTTTGGGGCAATTAAAAAAAAAAAGGGAATAAATTGGGTAGGATTTAAGTAACTGAAGGAAATCTTATTGGATAGAAGATTTTATTTTATTTTATTTTATTTTGTTGGTTGGAAAAAAAAAAAGAGAAAAGGGAGAATAATAAAGGGAAAAGTGGATTTAATGGGGATTAGGGTTTTGTTATAAATGAGCTCCTTGGTATGCGTGCCAATTAATAAAAAAAAGAAAAGAAAAAGAATTTTTTTCTCTCTCTCTCTCCTTCGCACCGCCGCCCCTTCCTCTCGGTTTCTCTTTCTTTTTTTTTTTTTCCAACCAACAAAATAAAATAAAATTTTCTATCCAATAAGATTTCCTTCAGTTACTTAAATCCTACCCAATTTATTCCTTTTTTTTTTTTTTTCTTCTTCTTCTTCTTTTCCGTTTTCCGCCATCTTCTTCTTCCCTCCCTCGCATCGCCGCCGCCGGTCCGTGTCGCTTCCTTCTTCTCCTCTCCCTCGCGACAGCAGCGCTACCGTCGCCGCCTTCTTCTCCTCTCCCTCGCGACAGCAGCGCTACCGTCGCCGCCTTCTTCTCCTCTCCCTCGCAACAGCAGCGCCGCCGCCACCTCCTCCTTCCCTCCCTCGCATCGCCGCCGCCGGTCCGTGTCGCTTCCTTCTTCTCCTCTCCCTCGCGACAGCAGCGCTACCGTCGCCGCCTTCTTCTCCTCTCCCTCGCAACAGCAGCGCCGCCGCCACCTCCTCCTTCCCTCCCTCGCATTGCCGCGCCGTTGGTTGTCTCTCTCTTCCGCGCCACCACTGCTGCTGGTTTTCTCTCCTTCCCTCCCTCGCGTCGCCGCCGCCGGTTCTCTCTCTCCTTCGGGCCGCCACTGCCGTTTTGGTCAGTACCGCTGCCACTTCAGTCAAACGCTCGCCTGATTACTCGTCACCGAACCGGTAACGTTTGGGTGAGTAACTCGGACCTAAGGAAAAATTTGTGGCATAGTTTAGTAAACTATTGGGAATTTAGACTCATGTGGTTAAAATCTCTTAGGTGACCAGAAGTTGCGTTGGGTAAAAGAATTGGAGGCAACTGCGAGTTAAGCCACAATTGGGTAAGAACACTTTTAAATTTACTTGGAATTAAATTGTGGTGGGACTAGACTTGTGGACTAACTTAGGTTGGGGAAATTCTATTCACAGTTGTCCAGGAATTTTGCAAGAACTGCCGTGTGGATAATTTAACATAATTGCTCAGGTAAGTGATCTTACTACCTGAACCGCCTTCTCGCCATATGTTAGTTGCCATGATATAGTAGAATATCTAAGCCCCATGTGATATAGCATGCTTGTATGAAATTCCCATGTCTAAAGGATTTATGTGAATGATAATGCATATGTTTGTACTATGAAATGTTTATGAACAGTACTGTTAATGTATGAATTTATGGAATGGAAGGAGTGCGAATTTGTTTGAGCATGTAAAATGGGTAGTGGTAACTCTCCTACGTCGGTTGGATGTTCACTAGAGGTTGTGGTCCTTCGGGGTCACTAGAGGATGTGTTCCTTCGGGTTCACTAGAGGTTGTGGTCCTTCGGGGTCACTAGAGGATGTATTCCTTCGGGTTCGCTAGAGGTTTGTGTTCCTTTGGGTTCACCAGAGGTTGTGCTCCTTCGAGTACACTAAAGGTTTGTGTTCCTTCGGGATCACCAGAGGTAAGAGTTCCTTCGGGGGCTCCAGAGGTCTGTGGACATCCAAAACCAATTGTAGGGGGAGTATAACCAGTTCCCTATAAAAGTATGTTAGATATGCATGTCTTATGATTGATGCACTTAAAAGACTTAGGTGCCTAGCCCCGCTCCGGTAGTGGGGTCACTTACTGAGTAATATAATTGCTCATCCTTTCATCTTATTTTTTTTCAGATAAGGGAAAGAACATGCTGGCGAATGACAAGAGGAATCCTTGATGGCTTCACAGGACCCGCAGTAGCTTCCGCTTAGTACTGCATGTTTTAATGAGTTTTGTTAAATTGTCAAATTTTGTTTTGAAGTTTGACTTTTATTTTGTATGTGGATTCCTGTTCATGAAATTTTATTGATTTTTAGTAGGGGTACCCCGAACCAAAATTCTCTTTTATATGCTATGCATTGTTTTTTTTTTCTTGAGTTTAAATAAATAGAAACTTCCATGGGGAGCATCGTTTCTTTCTTACTAATCCACATAGTGTTTTTCTTGAAAATTTGCATGTATTGAGTAATGGTCCGTTTAAAATTTATTAGTCGGGTCGTTACAAAAACTTACTTGCCAAACCTCATGTTGCTCCTTAGTTTTAAAACAATTGCATATTACTATTTTGATCATGCTATGAACGAGTCTGGAAATCTCTTTCATAATAAGTTTTCTGAAGTCCTTGGACACTATAGAGCATTAGTCAAACTAAAACACATTTCTTTAACCTCAAAATAACTATATCCATACCCTGCCGCTAGTTTTTACAATAAAAACCTTCCTGGTTTGTAAATCTATCTTGAGAATATCCATCTCCATAGAGTCGATCAATTCATCGTCCATGCTAGAAGAAACATACTATATGATTCGAAATTCGGATTTGACACCTAATGGCTCCGACATTCCCTTGCGACTTGGCTACGCTACCATGATCAACTCTTAATATAATTGATACATAAGCACATGGATTTCAACTCTCTTTTAAACATACCAAACCAGTATGCCCAGAGGCAAAATATTAAGGCGTCTAGAAAACTTCCATAAATAGCTCATGTATCTGCAACTTGCTATTCAACTCTACTATAACTACTTTGTAGGCAGTTTTAAGACCGAGAGTGTTCTATTCTCAAGTTCATCTTTTGTGTTAGTAGTCAGCCAGAAGATCTAGATTAACTACTTAACTTGAACTCTCGTACAATGGATCTCTACTTAGAGTTAGATTACTTTCACATTTAAACCAAATCCATTGATCACTCGTTTTTAGTTATAACTTGTACCCAAAGTCACAATCCCTAACTTCCGTTAACACTTTCAATGGTGTACCTTTTGACTATTAAAGCCTCAACATCCCATGGCAATAGCTTCCGATCAACTATTGCTACTAACAACTCCACTTTAGTCCATCTTTTTTACTCCTTTTATTGTGGAAAAAGATTTTGATATCGAAACTGAGCTTCACAACTAATGTTTTATACGATTCCTCCACCACCACATAGTGAGGTCCAAAAGTTTCAAATGGTAATGAAAGATTCTTCTTTTACACTAAAACTAACACCTAGTAACCAGTCATAATATGTCTTCAATCCAAACCATATTCAAGTACTTTGAAGTTTTGAACACATTAATTTCCTTTCTTTTCAAAGTAGTCACCTTCCTTAAACACGTTTCTTTAAGACCAACACTTAAGGTGCTCTTCTTTCCTTACCAAGTGTGACACAAACTCACTACACAAGGTGTAGCTCTACTTACCTCCTCCATAAGTCTTACCTTCTTAACTAAATTTTCATATTGTAGAATTCTCCTTCACCAATTTACATTGTCTTTCGACTCCAAAAATTTCTCTCGTGGTCTCTTTAGTTTAACTAAATTCTTTTCATCTTAACCATGGTATGGGTAACTAAGTACCTTGAGGTACTTCTTAAGTTTAACTCTTTGGTTCAAAAGCCACATTTTTTTTCTAAGTTTTGTTCAAACTAGCTTTCCTTCCAGATCACACCAACTAAACAAGGTATTCTTTAGAAAAGTTTGCTCACATGAAGTTCACTTACTTTCCGGCTTGAACATTTTCACTCTTCGAGTACTACACATGAATAACCAAAGTACATCATGCAGCCCATCAGCCTTAAACTCCACAATAGTAATCTTGTCATATTAAACCTCAAGAGTTTTCATATAAGAGGAATCAACTCCAATAGCTAGAAATTCCTTGGCACCAACTCTAATAGCTAGAAATCCCCTTATACAAACCCCCCTTTTTTTCCCCTTTTTAGGCACGTTATTTGAAGAGCCAAGACACGCACTTATTCAAACCACCAATCTTCAGTGCCACAAATATGATCATGTCCTAATAACCCTTTCAAAATTCTTCTTGAGACATTTGACTTAATGTCAAGCAACCTTTAAATAAATTATAATCTCTTTCTCTTCTCCTTTCTATCTTCAAAACATCCTTAATCTTGTCCTTAAGTACGTGTCTTAGGAAAGAATTCTTTGTACTACCACTAAGCTCAATACCTAATACAAAGCACAACAATAGCCCTTGATGAATTATTGTCTATAATATTTTATTCCTTGGCTTAATCATATATATACTTTTATTCCTAAACTGCCATAACTCTACATAATTTCATCAATCTTTAAGATCTCTGAACTGAAGTATATATATTCCTTTCAAACATATCTTCCATGAGATAAACTAGCACAAAGTGACCTCATAATAATTCATTTTTTTTCTTTTTTGTAGTGCCTTAACTGAATAATCAATTTATAATAACTTCTATCGAGTCACTAGCCTAGCATTAGAACACAACTGGTGTATTTAAGCTAAACAAATATTTTAATGCACAACTTTTCATGGAAAAAAAGTTTACATGCATACCTGGCGATGACGAAGTTGTTTTGTTTTGTTTCTAGCTTTTTCCCACTTTCTTTTGAGGTAGGAGATCATTGTATGGACGAAATTGATGTGCCAACTAGAAAAAAAGTACTCTACGTAAGCAAAATAGTGGGTATGTATCATCATTACACAAGAGAGTAGATTTTTAAAACCAAGATGAGGTAGGAATGATAAATATTAGGGTAAAATAGACTTTGGCCCCTAAGGTTTGAAGGTCTATTTAGTCAATAGAGTTTTAAAGGAGTACTTTTAGTCCCTAAGATTCGAGAAATGTTCATAAATGATCTTTGAACTCTTTTTGACCATTAGTTGACTGACCGTAAATGATGTGGCAGTTAAAATATTGATTGTAAATGCTAATTTAGCAAAATATGTTAATTAAATAATTAATGTTATCTTTTGGCTTACTTGACTCTTCAACATCGTTCTTATCACTTCAATCTTGTTCTCCTCTTTCAATAAAATCATTGTCACCGCCATCACTAGTGAAAGACGCTATCTAAGAAAGACTCTAACTATCATTCTAGATCAAGGACAAGAAGGCTAGAAGACCTAAAATGTTTTGAAGAATCCATTTCTAAAAGGGTGGTTTTCTACATATACAACCTAAATAAATAGGCCCAATTACACATTTTCCTATTTTTAACATAAATAGCCTGACAAGTTATTATTTTATACAGAAGTATGACTTAATTTACTTTTTTAGCCCTCCCTAACCATCAAGTTTTTAATAATATAATAATATTATTAATATTAATACCAAAAGACGAATGCAAAGGATGTTTCTCGCAAATAAGGAAAAATTTCTCAAAAATCAGAAAATTGTTTCCCTCATAAATGAAAATAAGAAGGGACAAGAAGTTTTCAAAGGAAAACAAAGATATATTTGATATATACAACACAATATATTAGATATATATTTTAAATTTTCTAGAAACAAACTAGGCTATATTTGATACATGCATGAGCAAGACAATTTTGAACCATAGATCGTCTTATATACATAACAACATATGAGATGTATTATTTACATTTTCCAGTATATACATTGGTAAACACACCAAAACAATAAACCATGGTATAAGCGATGTATATTTACATTTTTCAGTAAGTTACTAGTATATTCGACATGTACTTGAGATCTTAATGGAAAGATGATCAATTTTCACCTAGAAATATGAACGAAAATAAATGAGAAAATATATCTTGCATTAAATACATATCAACTAAAATTAATAAATAATAAAAAAAACAAAATTAAAATTTGAAAATGATATTAATAAGAAAATAATTAAATAGTTCAAAATATTTGAAATAATGGTGAAAATGTTAAATTGGTCCAAAAGTAAAGGTAAAAGCTTTTAACGAAATAATTCAAAATATAAAACATTTTATGAAATATATATGTTCAATGAGATTTTCGGAGAAATTTGATTCGTTGAATGAACTTCATATTTGTATTAATTTCAATATTGTGTGTATAATCTTTAACAAATGATCTTTTGACGCTTTATCTCGAAAAATAAACTTATTTTGAGAGCTTTACAATCTCTTCTCAATGTTGGTTTGTCTTGAGGGCTTTGCAGCTTGTTCTCGAAATTGGATTTATCTTAAGGGTTTTGCAGCTTATTCTCGATGTTGATTTACCTCGAAGGTTTTTAAGCTTATATTTGAATGTGTGGATTTATCTCAAGGCTTTGCAGCATGTTCTCGATGTTGATTAGTCCCAAGGATTTTACAACTTGTTTTCAAAGTTTATTTATCTCAAGGGCTTTACAACTTGTTATTGCTGTTGATTAGTCTCAAGGGTTTTGCAGCTTGTTCCCGATGTTGATTTATCTCCAGGGCTTTGCAGCTTGTTCTCGAATGTAGATATATCTTGAAGGCTTTGCAACTTATTCTTGAACATGGATTTATCTTAAGAGTTTTGCAACTTGTTCTCGATGTTGAGTTATGCGGATGTGGTTCGATCTCAAATATTGGATCATCTGATTCTCTTTGTTTGATACATACACTTGATTTGAGGAAGTGAAACGCATCTTGAAGTCTTGGAAGAATGTTTATATCTTTAGATGACTTGCATCTTTAAAAAGTATTCAACTTTAAGAGTTAAGGAGTCCTTTGATTGTAGGGAGAATTATCTCTAAACTCTTTGGAGTCTAAAGTTTCTGAACCCTCAAAAACTCCTCTATTTATAGAGTTCTCATGTGAGATTTGAGGGTTTATGCTTGGTTGGCCCATGGACTTGGCCTTTGAGTCCAATTAATTGGTCGGCAATTCAAATTATGTTTTATGTTTTCAAATTCACTAAGTTCAGTGAATATGCATTTGGTAGATAATCTAGATTATGTTTCCAACTTTTTTTTTTAATTCTATGATCCAAACAATGCAAATTCTGAAAAACAACATTTTTATGTTTTCAATGTATTAAGATTTTGGATTCAAAAATTTAATATGTAGAATTATATTACAAAAGGGTAAAAACATTAATAAATATAGTATTTCATCTAATAAACTCAATTACTTTTTTGTTTATATATATATATATAAAATATTATAAATTATATTATATTACAAAATAATAATTATAAAACATTTTAAAAATAAACTAGGTGAATTCATAAATTAATTAATAGTACTTTATATTCAACCTAATATTTAGTGAGGAACTACAATTAGTTTTATGGTTGAATAGTTTATAAATATATTATCAAACACATTTTGAACCATTGTGCTTAAATTAGAATTTAATTTCTAAATATGCTACTAAATACATATATGAAAATATGAAATACAACTTTGTGTTTTTTTATTGAAATTATTGTTTTCAAATTTATGGTTTTAGATTTTCTACCAAACAGGCTCTAAATTGCCAAATTTCAAAGGTCGTTTGCTTGGTGGAATCCAAAATTCTTGTAGGATGGACATATGGATTATCCCATTCATTTTGCACTAATGTGAAACATCTAGACATTTAGAGATGCTCAAGCATCCTAGGATGTCTATACGGGAGACATTTATCTAATTGTAGATGACCTGTTTAAATATGGATTTTAAAAATGTCCATGTAAACGTTCCTTTTAATCTTTTCAATAGTTGTTTAGAACTCTTAAATTTAATCACTTTTCTCTCTTGTATAATTTAGTTATTTGTATAAACTAACTTTATTTAAAAATATATATGTTATATAAATTTCAATTATATTGATAGTGTGAATTACAGAAATAGTCGTAAGAGCATTTTTTAAATATTATATAAATTCAAAAAAATTCAAAGTACAAATCCTACAAAACATAGTTCTCCGATTTCCAAAGATTCGTAAAAATATTCCTACAAAACAAATGTGACTATCTAATGATATTGTCCATCTCTAATTCTCTAGACATCTCTGTAATTTTGGTCATTTTAAGATTTTGTTTATCTAAATTCTTGAAAATCAAACTGGTTCGTTAGAATAATCGTGAAAAACGCATGGTAGTTATGTTCTAGTTATGGATGCTAAAATTCTCCCCCTCCTTTGTTATTGAGCTTGGTGAAAGTCTTTATAATGCATGTGATCATTTGTGAAATTACAACTATACAACTTTTTTTTTTTTTTTTCTCTTCTTTACTTACTTCAAGGACCACAATTTGTACCCCTTTACTACTTTAGGACACATCCTAATAATAAAAATATGTCTAGGCTTCTTTTCATCTCAAACTTTTATTTTGTTTAGTGGATAGGTCCTCCAACTTTTGTAGTTTCTTGTCCACACTTTGTCTGATATAAAGTTATATATTAAAAAATAAAAAAAATTATTTTAAATGATAAAACTGCGATAAATATTTACAACTAATAGTAAAATATATAGTCTATTGCGATCTATCGCAATCTGTCGCAGACAGACAATAAAATTTTACTATATTTGTAAATATTTTGGTTTCTTTTACTATATTTGAAAAGAGCCTTTGAACTATAATGTAAAACTATATAAGCAAAAATTTAATACACAAGTAATTTAATAGAACTTGAGAAAAATAAGAATTGGTTTTAGAAATTGAAGGACTGAAGTAAAAGTAATTAATATGCTTGGGAGAGAATCACCAAAATCACTTTTGACATACTTAAAATTACTTTTCTTCTAAAATAAGTGATTTCCCTATCAATCACTTGCGAGGTAATTTCAAGTGATTTTTGTTAGGTGATTTATGAGTAGTTTTCTATTTAGGAAAACTATAATTTCGTATTGAAAGGAAGGACGAAAAGAAAGAGGAAGAAAAAAAAAATTCTCCTATTTCACTTTATCTTGTTCTAATATTTTTAGTGAAACTGTACATTTTTATTTTAAAAAAATTTGTCCTTTTTTCTTTTTTTTGTCTTTATTTCTCTCTAGTTCTTACATTCTCCTCAATCTTGTCTCTAAAGTTTTTATAATGTTTACTTCTAATTTTATTCTATTTTTTTAAAAAAAAAAATTCATTTTCTCACATTTTCTCTCTCCGATAGTTTTTGAACTCTCTAGTTTCTTTTTCTCTCTCTTTAGCTTTTTTCTCTCTAGATTTTTTTTCTTTCTCTTTCTCTAACTTTTTGCTCTTAAATTTTTATTTTCCACACTCTTAAAATTTTTTCTCTCTTTTAAAGTATTTTCCATAAACTTTTGGCATCACACTTTTGCAAAATTAATTATAATTAAATAATTTATCTATTCTAAAAGTCAATTACAAACACACCCTTGAGTGATTGAAAAGTCAATTAAGAATTATTGTTCATAAATTAAAATTTGGAGAAAAATAAAGGGCAATGACAAACTAAAAATTGTCAGATGTCTCATTCTTGGTTATTTGATCACAATGATAGACTTATTAAATTCAACATGGATCAAATCTAGACAATAATCGATTTATTTGGCTAGTAGTTGAATTGAGCTTAAAAATATATATTGGATTGAGTCGAGAAATTAAAGTCGCTTGAGCCCAAAGTTCAACCCAATTCAACCCCATGGTGGAATTTTGGACCAAAGAAGGTATTGGGCCAAGCCCAGGCCCATGTAAGGCACATGGAAACTCTATAAATAGATGTCTTACCTCTTTATTTTAGGGAGATTGGAAGAACTGAAGATTAAAGCTTTAAAGCTCTAAAGATCGAGGCCTTGAAGCTCTCAAAGTCTAAAGATCGAAGCTCTCAAGCTCTCAAGTTTTGGAGATTGAAGCTCTCAAGTTTTGAAGACCTAAACTCTGAAGCTCTCAAATTCTAAAGACCAAAGCTCTTAATCTCTAAAACTCTAAAAACCAAAGCTCCCAATCTTCGAAGCTCTAAAGACCAAGCTCTCAAGAACTGCTGAAACCCAAAAACTATAGCTTTGAAAACAAGCTGCAAAGCCCTTGAGATAAATCAATGTTAAGAATAAAAGTTGCAAAGGCCTCAAGACAAGCCAACATTAAGAATAAGTTGCAAAGCCCTTGAGTCACGTTTACTTTTCGAGAGAAGGCATCAAAGGACCATTTATTAAAGATTGTACTCACTATATATACTATATTGAAATCAATACTAACACAAAGTTCATTTCAATCAATTAAATTTATTCAAAATCTCATTGAACATACTTCTTTGCAAAGTAACTAATAAATAAATAAATAACGAAAAACAATATGACTTATTTAATTGTTGAATGATCAATAATTATTTGGCTAACTTATAAAAAATACCATTGAACTTTATACTTTATCAAAAATACTTCTGAACTTTCAATAATTTTAGTAAAACCCCTTAATCTTTTTTTAAAAAAAGTTGTTAATTTGAATGGAAACTATTAGTATTTTATTTTAAAAGTACCCTCAAACTTCCCAAAGTTTTAATAATATCCCTAAACATTAGAAAAGAACTAATTTTAAAAACAACTTAACGTGGATGTCCTGATTTTTTTTTTCTATATAGATATTCTCATTTTTCTTTCATTTGTCCAATTTTTTAACCAATTTTCTTAGGAACCAAATATAAACAAATACTTCACGTTAAAACATAAAATCCCACAAAATCTCATAGATTCCCAAAATCAAAATTTCTCATTAAAATTCAGCATAACAAGACATAGCCAAATATAAAAGGGACCATCGATAGGGAAATATTGTATATTGGATCACAGTGAATTTTTTTAACTAATTACAATAAATAGATGTATTTTTGCAACGAGGTACTTATAGTTTCTGTTCATATACGAAAAAAAAAAATGTAATTTTGAAACAAAATAATGATGATGGTATTTAATTTTATAACTTTTTAAAAAATTTAAAGGTAATTTTTAAAATTTTGAAAGTTTTCATTTTTTTATCCAAATTATTTTTTTAACTATTTAGTTATAATTATTTAAACTAAAACAATATTCCACATTTTACACATCACATTTATTGTTTTGAAAAGTTGTATACATCACATTTATTGTATTGAATTTCGTAGAGATAATAGTTAGGGAGCTTGTGTTTTGAAATAAAAAGTAATAATATAATAAAATAATTAGGGCTCTTGTTCGAGAGGGAAAAAGAAAAAAAGAAAAAAAAAAAAAAAGAAATGAGGAACATAAGAAACTTCTGGAAAATCGGAAAACACATATTGATTCTTGCTAGCTAGACAATTTTGAATATTGAACATTTTTTTTACCCAACTTTATTCCCTTATTTTAATTTTTAATTTTTAATTCCTTACAAATTATCTTTAGCTGTAAAGCTAACATTTTTTTTTTAATTAAAAGTTGTCGCTCTCTGTGTGTTTTTAACCTTTTTCTTTCCCTAAAACTTCTGTCTCCTCATACTTTTTTTTTTTCTTTTTAATTATTATTATTATAATAATTACAAAATCCCTTTTATTAACGCATCTTCTAATCAATTTACCCTAACATTGATAACTGTTACCTATGCCAACTAGGTGCACATAACTCAATCATAATAGAAACTCCAAATCAAAATGTGTCTTTTGCAACTTTAGCGCAACATTAAAAATACCCAAATATTATTTTTTTTTCTCCTAGGTTTAATAGTAGGTGCATATGGAGATTCAAACCTTTGATTTTTGATTGAGAATATACGCCTCTTTGACTCGTTAAACTATGAGGTTGTTTTTAAATATAGCAAAATGAGTCAAACTATTTACAAATATAAAGAAATTTCACTGTCTATTAGCGATAGTTCGCAATAGACGTCTATTGCTTGAGCGATATATTGTCAAAGAAGTCTATCATAGTTTATCGCTGATAGACAGTGAAATTTTTCCATATTTGTAAATAGTATTATTGGGTTTTATGTCCTAAAACTCATAATTTGTAAATACCAAATATACTTTTATCATTCAATAAAGTTGTTATTGAAATTTATAATCAATAAGTAGTTATTGATTCTATAAAATGTTCTTACTAAATCTATATCCAATCATCAAAGGATCCTAGACTGTTACATGAGACTCAAACTTTATGTAGAGACATAAAACTGGATCAAGTTTAAGTTAACAGTCTAAATGGTCTATAGTATATGAATAAGGCACTATTCTGAGGACACTATGGATGTAGCCCACTTTGTAACTAGTATAAACGAAGTGATCCTAATTCGTTCATGTGAAGACATGCAAGTGGGGGCGTCTTGTGCAAAGAGTTTGTATAAGACCGGACCATAAAATAGTCATTTTTACTTTATAACACCGTTTACTATCTAAAACTGGCTATCTCGACTTTGATGGCCTAGGCAACTCGATTTTAATCCTGAGCTAACTATGAACTTCTGTTTACTCGGAATTATCCTTAGATCTGCATTGGTGAGAGCAGCTCAATAGCGCTGGCTCAATATGCCTTCCATTTCAGGGGTAAGAACAGGTAGATAGCTAGGGACATAGGGTGCAAGAAGGAATTCACTCCTACCCTCTTTTGGGTTAGTAGAGAGGTTGTTCTCTAAAGTGCTGAATCCAGGTCTTGAACAATAGGTGGCACCCACTCAAATAGGGTTTGAAAGGACTTTTGATTTGGAAGTTGGACTACAAATCATTGTTCATTAGAAGATCAGTAGAACTTAAGGAATAAGAGGTAATCATAGGAGTAAAACGGTAATTTTGACCAAGCTGTAATTACGAACAACCCGTGAAGGCTCGACTTACCAATCATGGTTATATCAAATGGACATAATATATCTACAGTGAGGAGAGTGCAGCTACGAGCTTTAGTAGAGTGACCCAGTAGTTAAGGAATGTTAGTTAACTAGGTTAAAGAGTTTAACCGATTAATCTCAGATCGTCTGAGCTCATGATCTGTTGGTCCATAAGGTCCTCTGGCTAGCTCATACAGGAATAAACTTGGAATAAATAGAAGGAATAATGCGAATCGTTCAAATTAGGTTAATCATATGAGATATGATTAAGTAATTGATATATGATATAAAATGAGGGATTTTGGTCAAAAATATTTAAATGAGATTTAAATACTGAAATTATGAATGCGGATTCATAATTGGAGACATGGATTTAGTCAAACAGTCGGTTTTCGAAAGAAGTCAAATAGTTGACTTTGACCCGAGCAAGTCAAAGAGTTGTTTTAGTCAAACCTTCTAGAAAGGTTGACCATGATATTAAATTAATGTTTCTTACCAAATTAGTGGAAGATTCCACGAACTTGAAGAGTGGAACATTTAATTAATATCAAAATTCTACACTTTGACACATAATCCTTGGCATGCATTAGTGGGATATGTGTTGTCAACTTTTGATGAATTTAGACACGCAAAAGTTGCATGCAATTTACCTTTTTTAAAGGAAGCCTTTGTTCATTTATTTTTTTTTTTCTTCTTGAAAAAGAAAAAAAAAATCTTGGAAAATTTGACGTTTTTTTTAGAAACTAAAATTTCCTCACAAATTTCTCTTTTCTTTTCTTCTTTAAAGAGTCCCACCACTCTATTCCAAGCCTTTGAGAATAGCTAGAAAGATCTCTTGGTGGTCCAAGTAGGAGCAATTTCAAGAAAGGAAGAAAAACTACAAAGGTATATAATTTCTTTCCTTCTTCTCTAATTCATTTTGTATGATAATGCATGTTTAATCCTAGGTTGTTATATGCATCTAGATTGTTATTTCGATCCTCTTTCGTTTCCGTTGCGCATGTATGTATGAGATCCTTCAAGTATGATATTTTTTCTATTTATAATAATTTTCCTAAACTATATCTGGGTTGGTACCGACCCATAACTTAAAAAAATGTACCATTTTTCATTGGTTAAAATATGGGGAGCATTTGATGTATTGCAGCTTAGACTACACCTATCATTGCCCCATTGTGAACCTAACCTAATCCAAAGGAAATATATTTATACAAACTAAAAGAGAAAATTATACTAAATATCTCCAAATCTTGAAAACAGGTTTTAGTTATGCCATTAGACTTTTGAAATTTTCATTTTTACCGTTAAACTTTAAGGTACAAATCCCAACAATGTACAACATTATCTACATAAATTGATCATGCAGCCACTTTTAACTATGTAACTAATGTGTAAAAAATAGTTATGCAAATGATTTTACTGATATCTTTTGAGATGTGAAATAAGTAGTAATAATTGTCCTAATCTTCTATATAGTCATAAATAATAACACATCCACCTCTTAATTTTAACATCACCTGTAATATAAATTTCTATCCTTTAATTTTATTTTTAATGAAAAAGATACTTTTTTGAAACAATTACAAAGTCAAAGGACACTCTTGTTAGAGAGTGCAAACAAATTCCCATGGTGTTGCTAGAAATGAGAACAATTTATCTTCATTAGTACGAAGGTTTTGAGTATGGTTCGTTTAAGAAACAAAGACATAAGAGTTTATACTCGAAAGTGGACAATATCATACAATTGTAAAAAGATATAGGGAGATCCTTTGTTCTCAACAAAAGCTTTGAAACAAATTGTAAAGTTTAAAGAGAAAAAAAAAATGAAACTTTTCAAACACGACCAAACATAATTGAAAACTCCTCCAAAGTTCAGGGTAATGTTGTATGTAGCATTGTAAAAGAGTGAGAGGTTTGAAGTTGTAATTGACATTAAAAATGCATCTCAAACCATGTGATATTGAGTCAGCAAAACAGTGTCTTTTAGAAGAAGAAAGAAGAAAAAAGGAAGAATTGTGTGTGGTTTTTTTTTTTTTTTTTTTTTTTTTTTT
>QLSR01001494.1:205947-247238 GCA_031780015.1 Citrullus colocynthis
AAGAAAAAAAAAAAAAAAAAAAAAAAAGTGGTTTTCAGGTTTCTTCAAACTCATAAGTAGCAATTCCTAGATATTGTGACTTGAAAGTGACGTAGAAGCTTCTTTACAATCACAAATCCAAGGAAATATGACAAATTTTTGGTTTCTAATTCATATATATCTTCCTGCCTTCCATTCTAATTACTCACGAAAATATAAATTCAAAAATATTTAAAAAAAATAATAAAAAATAATTGTCATGTGACAAACTATACATGATTGAACTATAAGATGAGATGCATTAAAATGAGTGCAGTCTAAGATGCATCTAAGTATTGTTTCTAATGATTTTTTTTCATAATACATCAAATCATTTGTTATCATAAAAAAAAAAAAAAAACAAAGAATTAAGTCCATAAAAAGAAAAAAAATGTACAAATTTTCTCCATAAAAATTAAAATTGTAAGAAATGAAAGATCATGGAAATTTGGATCCTTTATTCTTGTGACAAACATGAAAATCATGTATGGAATAGACATTTTCACTTTTTTTTTATGTTGTTTTCAAATATAGTAAAATTGATAGACTTCTATTATGGAGCAATAGATAGACTTTTATCATGAACCAATAGGAATCTATTACAATCTATTGCTGAATTTTTTTATTATTATTTATAAATAGTTTGATAATTTTTTTTTTCCTTGTAAAATTGTTAATTTAGAACCTAGGGATTTTGACTTAATTTAATTTTAATGGCTAGTTCAATTTTCATAGCTTTGAATGTTTTTACTTTATTTTATTTTTTAAAACTTTAAAAGTTCTAGTTTAAGTTTAAAAGATCACAAATCATTTTGGTTATTTTTCCAATTTTCATTTTTCTATATACTAAACAGAAAAATATCAACTCAAAAAAAAATATCCCTTGTTCAATTTGGTATTAACAAAATGGGTAATTGCATTGGATATCACTTTTAGAGATAATAATTAATTGTATAACAATAATTTTTAAAAATTGCAAATATAGCAAAATTTATCCATGATGAGCTCTATCATTGATAGACTTTCATGAGCGACATGGTCTATCACTGATATACCCTAATATTAATATAATCTATCACCGATAGACTTTGAAAGCAAAATCTAAAATTTTCTATATTTGCAAAATTTTTAAAATTATACTATACCTGCAATTTTTTTGTACTTAATTGTTATATTTGCAACTGTCTCTAATAAAAATAATTATTTAAAAAAAATGATTTGTGAGATAAGACACACGGTAAGACCTATAATAAAATTATGAGCCTAATGAAAAATTAAGTCAAAATCCAACTTTTTCAAAGCCATAAAGACAACAAAAAAATAAAATAAAATGATGTTGAAATTACACTAGTAACCCTTCATTTACCCTACATGAAAAAGATACTACCTTTATTTTAAGAGAATTATACTTTTAAACCATTGACAAAACAAACAAACTTTTGAAAACATATCACAAACAAAAACAATTGGAATTAGATGCAACATAAATTGTGTAGCACACATTTCATTTTTCCTTCAAATTTATGGGTAAAAAATGAAACATTTATAGTGGAAAAAATTTCAAAAGCTTGGATTTTCACTTGTTACTTGGATTACAAGTCTCATTAACAAAAAGAAGAAAGAAACGAAAAAACGATTATTGCATGATATTAAATTTTTGTTCAATATTTTTATATTTTCTTAAGTTTAACATCAATGTGAGAAGTAAAGGAATATTTTCATTATAGCATAAAGGAAGAGCAACAAAATGTCAGTAATGTAAATCTATTATAGTAAATGCTAAACATGTTAATGGGTTTAAACCGTAAAAGGATTATCGGACAAATATCAATTTATACCCCTAAATCTTGGGGATTGCATATCAATTAAAACCCTAAACTTTTATAAGTATATTATCGGATCAATATCGTAGTTAATTAAACCCCTAAATTTATATAAGTCAATCAATTTAAACATTTCATTATGATTATCTTTGAAAATCATTCATGCATTTATTCTCAAATGGGGTAGACTTCTTCAAACATCAAGTTTACAAAATAGACTGATCAAAGGAAATGGTTTCAAAGAAAATTTTGTCGAAGAATATAAATTGATACAATTTATAAGTTTGACACGAAGTTTTTCCAAACCAAACATAATGGATACACTAACCAATAAAAAAAATTCCCAAGTTTATTTATTAGTTTAAATATATATATATATATATATATATATATTTTCAAAATTATCTACTATGGCATTTTTTTTTCAAATAATTGACTTGGAAAATAAGGGAACATTGAAAAAGAAGAAGAGGAGGAAGATGGGGAAATACAAAAGGGAAAAAAAATGGAAGAATATCCGGAAGAGGATGTCAACGAGTTGGTGTGTTCTCACGGTGCAAAGTTATTGTTTTTGCCCACTAAAAAAGCAAAGGAATTGAAGGGTGGTTTAATGGAGAAAGAGAGAATTTGAAGATAGAAAATTGTTGAATTCCAATGGAAAGCGTGTAGTAAGCAAAACCCATTTTCCAATCTGTGTATAAAACTTGAGCGTACATAGTGTCTTAAAAGATGGCTTTTATGCCCATTTCATGATTCTGAGCCCTTCTTCCACCGTTGCTTTATTGATCTTCCGTCTCAGCAGATTCCCCTCCATTTTTTTCCCTTCTACTTTTCTCTTCATTGCTTTCCCAAGCCAAGAATCTCTCATCACTTCCTTTCTCTCTTACAGATTCTCTTCCTTTCCCTCTGTGTTCTCTACTGCTTTTAACGATGCTTAATTCATTCTTCTTCAATCCCTTTTCTTCCAACTCGTTTTTTCCCCTTCTCTCTCTCTCCTTCCTTTTCGATTTCACAACCCTTTTTGGTTTGGATCATATTCCGCCGATTGATATACGATCAAATACCCTTTTTCGATTTCCATGGCTCCTTCTGGTCTCAATCATCTTTCTCAGCCTTGCATTTCTGGTATCTACTCTCTCATCCTTCATTTCTCTACCCTCTTCATCGTTTTGAGTTTTGATTTTTCATTTGAGGGTTTAATGAACCTGCAGCATTTGATGGGGGGTCTTGGGTTCTTTTTGTTCTGTTGGGGTTTTTCCTTACCGGTTTCTTCTTCTTCTTCTTGGGCTTCGTCTTTGTTGACGAACAGGGGATTTTTCTTCCTCTTACGCAGAGAAAAAATCTGGGTGGATGAAATGGTTGAGCAAAATTTTCCGGTCAGGAGCCAACAGAGGAGGTGGCGGCCGTCATCCACAGCAGCTTCTTGGTGATCAGGAGAACATGGTGTGGCGAGCTCCGGCTAGATCATCGGTGAACTTCTGTTTCCTTTTTTTCCCCTCTTCAGTTTGATCGTCGTTGGTTAGCTTATCATTGAGATATTCAACTTTTGTAATGAGTTTTGATATATTACTAGACAAAGCATATGATGTAACAGGCTATTACAGTTAGTTGGCTTTTTCACTTTTTTGAGTGGTTTGGGATAATGGTTTGTTTGCTCTTTATGCATATAGCTTACTGGAAGTACTTGAAACCCCCTTTTTCCTTTTATTCCTTTTGGAAAGAAGATGAACTAAAAGTTATTGTACTTGATGGCAATCACAGTCACTTATATATATGTCGGTTCAGCAATGTTTTATTTGGTTTTTACTGACTTGAAACAGAAACCAAGTTGATTACTAATCAATTAGTGGTTTGTTCATTCATTTTTAAAGGACTTGGTACTTGAACAATCTTTGATTTATGATTTTCCTTCTGTGATTTTATTGTGAATAGCTGAGGGAGCATGTTTAAGCAAAAGCTCATCATGGTGTAAAACAGGGCTAGTAAAGTAAATCTGTTTCATTTGAATCATGTTGGGGACGAATGTACTACATGTCGTTTGAACAAGTACGGTTCTTTATTGAATTGTTATTTGTACAGGATGATCCGTCTAGAGCTCAGAAAGATAAAGAAGAACTAGATCGTGCAATTGCACTCTCCTTAGCTGAAGATTTAAAAAAGAGAAATCGTATGATCCCCTAACCTGAACTTGGATTTTTAATTGTTTCGTGCTATCACTCTTCTCTCAAAAAGGTATCATTAAGATTGAATCATTCTTCTTTTCGTTCATCAGGGTCTCGTTGGCGTACAGATAATGATGAAGCAATTGCTAGAGAACTGCAGGACAAGATGAATTTATCTCCATATCCTTCTTTTGCCCCTCCTCAGTTCCATCCTGGTGACTACAGGTATAATGTTATGTTATTTGTCTGTTTCTTATTAACAAATGAATCTTATTAAATTATCTTTTCAATCTACTCATTTGTATATGACTTTCACCTGACAACAAATTCCTTTTTCAAGCATAGGTTTTTAGGATTAATTCATAAAATGGTCTCCTTCTAATGGTTTAATATGCATAACCTTGTCTTGAAGTCGCAGATATTGTGGTGGCTGCAATCGTGCAATTGGCTATGGCAATTATTTAGGATGTATGGGCACTTACTTCCATCCTGGGTGCTTTTGTTGTCGTTCTTGTGGTTATCCTATTACCGAGCACGAGGTATTCTAATACTCTATCCTTCCTTTGGTCTCAAGATCCTAGCTCTGATTTTCTTCTCCTAGTTATGCTTCCCACTCTGTTTCCTTTTCCTTCTCATTCAAGTTCAAGGCTGCATGCAGAAATTTACTGTTTAAAAACAATGTCGAGCATCTCTATTATGTAGTTGCTTACCAGTTCATTTTTTCTATGTGGGTTCAAGTTCTCACTGTCTGGGAAAGATCCATATCACAAGTCTTGTTTCAAAGAGCTGACTCATCCAAAGTGTGAAGTCTGCCACCAATTTGTAAGAATTTCATTATTGTCTTCATGGCACGTTATTTTCTGTATCACATTACTCTTAGATTGTGAGGAACATCCATACATTTGTCAGATTTCATTGGTATCTTTCATTAGCAAGTACAAAGAACTTGGATCAAACATTTTTCTTTGATCAAATAGATCTTCCTGATTCTTCAGTTCTCAACTTTCAGATCCCTACCAATCGAGCTGGTTTGATCGAGTACAGATGTCATCCTTTTTGGTCTCAAAAGTATTGTCCATCACATGAACATGACAGCACAGCCCGTTGTTGTAGCTGCGAGCGTTTGGAGGTATCAATTAAAATAGTTGAGATCAATTCCCAATTGATAAGTTATTTGCCTCCACTTGGCTTGGATGAGGTTGAGGTTTCTCCTTCTAATGCTAACTACAATTCGATATGATCTTGCAGTCTTGGAATGCAAGATATATTTCTTTAGGAGATGGACGGAGCCTATGCCTAGAATGCATGGAATCTGCTATCATGGACACAGGAGACTGCCAACCGCTCTACCACTCCATCCGAGACTATTACGAAGGAATGAACATGAGAATAGATCAGCAAATTCCCATGCTTCTAGTTGAAAGACAGGCACTAAATGAAGCTATTGTTGGGGAGAAGCATGTAATAAACTATCTTTTATGCCATTTTTGTACCTATAAAGCAATTCCTCTGATTAGCACTTTTTCTTTACAGGGTTTCCATCACATGCCTGAGACTAGAGGTTTATGCCTTTCTGAAGAGCAGACTGTGACCAGTGTACGTTTTCGTGGAGTTGTAATACTTGTTGCATTTTCGTTCAAAATTGTAGAGTAGTGATCAAGGTTTTTATAGGTATTGAACTTGTTCTTGTTAATCATGTTCAGATCCTCGGGAGGCCAAGAATGGGAGGTCATCGACGACTCGTAGGAATGAAAACTCAACTACAGAAGCTGACCCGTAAATGCGAAGTTACAGCCATTCTTGTTCTTTATGGTCTCCCAAGGTAGCCACTCTTGATTCTATACTCTGACATTTATTGATGATTCTAATGTTTCTATGATTATAATCTAAAAATGAGAAAAAATGGAACTAAGAACTACTTCAAACTTCATGATGTTTGAGCTTTACAAGAAGATGAACTGTTAATTATTATTTTTTTTCCAATATTATAAGGTGGTGAAAAATTTTCCAATATTCGAAGCATATATCTTTCTTATTGACCACGACTCTTCTTCTGAGTTTACGTATCCACCATTTTTATACTCTTAGCTTTTACAGATTACTAACAGGTGCTATTCTTGCCCACGAGTTGATGCATGGCTGGTTACGGCTAAAAGGTAAAAACTTCATCCTTTTCCCTTTCCGTTTTTATGAATCTTGATCCGTATGCTTACCATGAACACTGATACAACTGGAAATTATGGTAGGATATCGCAACCTTAACCCGGAGGTAGAAGAAGGTATCTGTCAAGTGCTTTCCTACATGTGGCTTGAATCAGAAGTAATGCCAGGGTTTAAATCGGGACCTTCGACATCTGCTGCATCCTCGTCTTCTTCCTCTTCCTCGTCCCACTACTCTTCATCGTCAAAGAAAGGCGGCAGATCTTCTGCCGAAAACAAACTGGGTGAGTTTTTCATGCACCAAATAGCGAACGATGCCTCGGCAGCTTATGGGGAAGGTTTCAGAGCTGCTAATGCAGCTGTGAATAAATATGGCCTGCGTCGAACGCTCGACCATATTTTCATGACCGGAAGCTTCCCTGTGTAATAAAATGATGTCATGTGATTAGTTTGATATGGGGAGACAATTGTTTTTGTTACCAGATAGAGCTCAATATAGCGAGTTGGAATTACTCTGCTTATTCTCCCTTTGGTTTAGACAGCATCTGGTTCAAAAGCAGTCTCTTTTCTAATAACATGTATTTCTTCTTCTTCTTCTCTTCTTCTTCTTCTTAACTCAACTCTTTTCTTTTCTTCTGCTACCATCTGCTTTGTTTTTGTCTACTGTTTCATATCTCCTTGGGGAAAGAAAACATAACGAGAAAACAAAGGAACGAAATATGATACAATTTGGATTTTTGGAATTAAAGATCATCTAAAAGTGGAAATAATAATGTTTTCATCCTAGTCAATTATGACAAAATAATAATAATCATAATAATAATAATAAGTAATTTTTATTGAAACTGATGGGGACTCCTAAATAATCTAGGTACAAGTGGAGAAGATTCAAACCATAGATCTCTTGGGTACTAACATACACGGTATGTTAGGTGAACAAGTATATGTTAGTCGAACTATGTTCACTTGAATGATTCATGAATTATCCTAGTTGGAAATTGGCACTTTAATGAATCATGAACAAAATAATGCGAGGCTTCATGCATGTGTGTTTGTCATGGTATTAAAATTTTGACTAACATGTTATTTCTATCGCCACTTTCATATTTTCTTAGGTCTTGTATCGACATGAGAGATGAATCGAAATTTAAATTATATAGTAAAAAAGATTCTATGGAACTTAAGAAATTTCTGACAAAAGGTAAATGATGTGAGTACACTGTAAATAAGAAATATTTTAATTTGTTTAAAAAATTTAAAAAGTTTATTTATTAATTTAAATAATTTCTTTGAATTTTTGTTTTATAATTTTTGACAGATGTTTATTGACATTGACATTTTATTGATATTTCTATTAATAGTTTCACAAAATTGTAGCCTTGATATCCTAAACTTTGGTTTAAATTTTTATTTGAAGGGCCCATTTGGATTAACTTAAAAATAAATACTTTTCAAAAAAATTCATTTTCATTTAAACACTTTTGATAAGAATTGTTTAAAATGAGGACACTAATGATTTTTAAAATCTATTTTAAGTAGTTGTCAAACACTTGTATTTCTTTCAAAAAAAACTTATTTTTTAAATTAAATACTTGAAAGATATTCCAAACACATCCGAAGTTTTTTAGATATCAGTGTCTATCATTGATAAACAGTAACAGTTTGCTATATTTGATAACAGTAACACAATTATTTATCGTAAAAGACTAAATTTTAACTTTTTCCAAACTATAGAGACTAAGTTTATAATCAAACTTACTTAATTTTATCTTTTAAAGAAATCTCACAATTTCTTTTTTTTAAATGAAAATCTTGGCCAAGATAATTGTTTGAAAAAAAAAAAAGAAAAAGGAATTGCATCGATATGGATTGTTTCAACATTCTTATTAATATTTTTACATTTTTATATTTCAATATGGGAGATGAATTAAAACTTTCATTATATATAAAAACGATTAAGCAATAAAAGTCGTAAAAAAGTCATTAATGTGAATATAATAAAAATAATAAATATTTTAACTAGTTAAAAAAATACAAAAATGTTTATTTGTTAATTTAAATATTAATTTTTCAATCTTTTTATACTTGTATAAAAAATATTCATTGACATCTCTGTCAATATTTTCATAAAATTGGACTCTCAAGATCTTTGTCGACAACAATATCTTAATTTTTTTTCTACATCTAAATGAAAACTTATATCTTGACGATGGACGAAGTTTTTTTTTTTTTTAAAATGAAAACATTTTGGCTCATTTTTATCCGACAAAGAATATTGTGGTGGCTTCATTGGTAAGCTTTTCATTTTCAATAATTTAGGTTTAAAATGGGTATAGAGAATTCATTCTCCAACATCTACTTATTTTATTATTTAAAGATTAAGAATATTGCAAATTTTTAAAAATAATTTTAGTCATAGTTTTGTTCTCATTATTATTCTTATAAGACTTTCTTTCGCATAACACGTTGATCGAATGAATCAATTGAACATCTCCATATTTTCTAAAAAAAGAAATAATTATAAAATAATAAGCTGAAATGAAAAAACATCTTCGGATTTTACTATTTATAAATGATCATAAAGAATATTGAGGTTTTATAATTTACTTTACTCATACTTTTGTACTCACATTATTCCAATTCTTAAAAAGTTTTCAACTTTCAAAGATTTTATTTCAAATTTTAGATTTCGTAAAAGATGTCAATTTTGTCCTCATTCTAAAATTTTATTACAAATTATTATACAAAATCCTACCATATGAATAAACATTTGAAGTGTGCTTTTAGTTCTATGCATCTTTCTACCTTGGTTGACTTTAGTTCATTTATTTATTTTGGTATTGTATTTTCAATTTTTATTTATTTTAATTTTTATACTTTCAAAAAGTTTAATTTATTTTGTCTTTATACTTTATTAGAGATTCGATGTTGACTATATTTTTTTAAGTGGGTTGTTGTTCATGGTAATCTTGTGTTTCATCTTGTCCTACTAGATGTTCATCATCCTGTCCCATACAATGTCTTACAGGATGTCTCTCCTAATGTAGTTTCTATCTAAATATTTTTTTTCATATTTGGAAAATTCTAGGGTGTTTATTTCTAAGAATTTTTTTTTTTCCTTCTTCGAGCTTGGTAGACTATGACTTTTGGTTTGATTCTCCTTTTCTGTCGTGCATATTTAAGGGATTATTTTATGCTTTTTAAGACTGCTACTTTGACAAGTGAGCGTCGAGCTGTTTGTTGTGTGTTTTGATCAAGAATATCAAGAGTGTCAATTTGAGGGATTATGAAGTAATTGTTATAGTAGATCTTGAGTGTTTCTCCTAGATCATTTTGAAGCTTCATCTGTGACTTGAGAAGCAATTCTCGTACTTAAGGGAAGCCTATGTATTTCAAGTGAAGTAGTCTTCATTTGGAGGTATAGAAGTTATCATTGAGGGAGAGTTTTACTGTTAGGGGGAGCCTAAGTATCCTTTTGTGGGTTGTCCGTGTGTCACTATAATAGTCTTGTATTTACAAATAAGTATAATGCTGCAATTGTTTGACTTTGTACTAGCGAATTTTTTTCCTAGGGCACACTGTCCCTCCCCCAGACATAACTAGAATTACACAAAATTGGGTTAATCAAACTTTGTGTTATGTGCTTTAATCTTCTTTATAAAGGGGGTACTAATGATTTCAAGAATATCGAGAGTGCCAATTTTTTGACGATGTTGTCGAATTTCGAGGATGAAATTCTTGAAAAATGGGTACTAACTTGTAAGGGCCTCTCTCTTCTACCTTAATAATTTCAATTAGAGTTAAGCATATAATTGTTAAATGGAATGATTTAATTACTTTTGGATTAATTTATGGTTGTGAATATGATATAGCATGGGGCGTGTATCCAATGTTAATATTGTTTAACAGGTTAAGCAGAAATAGATGGATAGTAAGCCTCACAAGAGGGTGGTGTTTACTGTCTTCACATCTCTTCCTAGGTTAAGAAGGTAATTTGGGAGGGGTTGTGACAAGTTAGTATAAGGTCTTGGGAACCTAGGATCATGCATAGTAGTCTCAGAGCATGCATCTTTACAATATTATGACATATTATAAGAACCATGCCCCAACTGATAGGCAAGTTGAGACTGGAACTCAGAAAGCTACTGGGAGACAAAAAGAGATGTCTGAGGGTGAGTCTAGACATCTTCAAGCTAATGTGAATATGGAAGAAAAGATTTTTACTAGAATTGCTGGGAGGTTAGCTGCAGGGATTGGATTAGTGCAGTCTGATTTTTGAAAAGAAGTCCGGGATAGAGAGGTTGAAGGCCTTGGGTGAAACTACTTCTAAAGGCACCACAGATCTCGTAGATGCAGAGGGTTGGCTAATACTTGAGTTAGCTGTATTGCAGAAGAAAAAAAGGAAAGAGAGAGGGAAGATGAAGTAGCTGCTATTGCAGAAGACAACAACTGGTTTTTATTTTTCATTTTGGGAGGAACTTTTGCTGTTTCGAAGAAGAATTTTGCAATAAATCAATATTTTTCTTTAATTCTCATCCAAGAATTGAAGAATATGATATAAATGGGCTGGTAATAAGTCATTGTAGCAGCAAAATATGAAAAAGTAACAAAGAAATAAGCTGCTGTCAATTTTATTGCTGTTTTCATATTTAAGCTTTCCATTGGTCCATTCTTAATGCCCTAGGTTAGTTCCTTGCTCAAGATGGGTTTCATTTGTCCTAAAGCATGTGTTCAGGACAAGATGTGCTGATTGGAAAATGGTGTTTGGAATAGAAAATTCTGCTGATGTGTTTGGTTAATTAAATATCAATTTTTAGTCATTTGCCATATAAACTGTAGAAAGAGAGTGATTTAGTTTCCAAGTAAGGAATAGTTGTTTGGAAAGAAGTTTAATTAGATAAGGAAAGAATAGTGTTGATGTAATTTTTTCTGGATCCGAGAATTTGAGAGGAAAAATAAATAAATAAATAAATAAATAAATAGGTGATGAAAATAAAGAAGGTAGTCGTGTGTGCTAAATTAAAGGTAGCTGAGGATAATTGAGTTTAAACTCAAGTCTCTGTTGAGTTTAACTTTTCTTCGTGCACGTAAGAAAAGTTACTAACACTGATGCATCAAGTTTACTCTACATTAACTAAGGCTATGACGTTGAGTGTAATGAGTTTGCTCTACGTCAACTAAGGTATTAGGTATAAGTTTAATATAAAAATTTATTTGTTTGAAATAATGTATATATTTTACAGATTTCTATGGTATATTAACCACATGGTTTTTATATATGGAAGTAAATCTTGTTTTACCAAATGCTTTCTTGTGCTTAATAGTTACCTCTTAAGTTTTGAATGCTTTTATTAGTTGATAATGTAATTGTCTTAAAGCTGTTACTCACTAGGCTTTCTAGCTTACTATTTTCTATGTTTTTTTTTTTTTCACCCAAGTAATGAAAGAGTTCCCGATGCTTAACCTACATGAGTCTCGTCTGCTACAACTTCAAGATAACAACACACTCATTCTCCCTAGCCGGTGTATGTATATATAGTGCTCTACTTTATGAGGATCGTTGTAACATTGTGTATTTGATAATCCTTCTTTCATACTTCAAAAAATTGACCATTTTAATCTATTCATCATTATTTTTATCTCATTTTTCATTCGAAATTGTCGCATTAAACTTCATTAAAAAAAAATTAAAAATAACCCCATAAGGCCATAACTTTGTATTAAAGTGTTCTTTTTAGGTATAAAAGGGGCTTTTATTACGTAGAGATTTTGTAAATAATGATTAAAATAGTTTCATTTTAAAAGTATATGGATCTAACATCTTAAAGATTTTAATGAACTCAAATAAATAAAAGTTTAAAGCATATGGATCGAAATGAACCAAAACAATGTTGGTTAATTGTGATTAGTTTTCTAATTTTTAAATATTAAAAACTGAAAACATATTTATGTCTTTGGTTTTTGCTTTTAAAATTGAAAATATAAAATACGTTTTTTTTTTAAAAAAAAAAAAAAAGCATTTTAATTAGTTTTCGAGATGGCATTCTCCTCAATATGATGAGGAGATTAGGAAGTAATTGGTTGCTATGGTTGTTTTTGTCTGGTTTTAAAAAAGATTTTTTATATTTTATATTTTTATTTTTTTTTTATTTTTTTTTTTTTTTTTTTTAAAAAAAAAAAAAAAAATGCTTTTTAATTTTTTTTTTATTTTTTATTTTTTTTTTTTTTTTTTTTAAAAAAAAAAAAAAAAGCATTTTAATTAGTTTTCGAGATGGCATTCTCCTCAATATGATGAGGAGATTAGGAAGTAATTGGTTGCTATGGTTGTTTTTGTCTGGTTTTAAAAAAGATTTTTTATATTTTATATTTTTATTTTTTTTTTATTTTTTTATTTTTTTTGCAAATGAGAAGAATATATATATAATCAAGATCAAATTTGAATTTATTAATAATCTAAACAACACTCTTAATCCTTTTATTTACACACTAATTTCAAGCTAATTTCATTTAAATAACTCACTCATAAAATAAAAATACTTTTTTTAAAATCATCTTTATAAAAAGTTCAAAGGATAATATTTGAATTTGAACAGTGGAAATGATAGTGTTGGATTAAACTAAAAATATTTTCCGCCTGTGTATTTTGACATTTTAGTCGCATATCATTAATTTGTAATATATTAGTGCTTTTATTTCACAATTTATAACAATTTAGTAGGTGAAGTTGGATACTGAAATTTAATTCTTTGTCGTTTAAAATTTTTAAGATAGTTATTTTCATAAAAAATATGATTAAGATGAAATAGAGTTTCTTACCTGCATAAATTAAAAAAAAAAATGATTCGAGATAGAAAAATATTTCTAAACTACAAAATAAATGGTGACACAATAAAAAGACACTTTTGTTACAATAAATGCTTAAATTGTTATAAACTTCATGCTTTATGTGTTAAAATATTACAAATTGAAAATATAGAAATCAACTTATCACATATTAAAGTTTAAGACAAAATGAGCCCATCAAGCAAAGATTAAAATATCAATATCAATAACATAATTTATATTTTATAGATCTATTGATATTTTTACTTCCGAACTAAATTATATATTTTATTATTAATATATATCTTATAAGACTATTAGATGATGTTTTTAAAATAATATCTTATGGATATTTGGTAGTGATGTTTATGAGATGAAGGGAGTGGGCGCTTCCATCCTCAGTCCCTCTCATCCTCATGAAAATTCTCATTTAATTTCGTGAGGATTGAGGTGGGAATTCTCGATTGAATTACCGTAAGATTTTTTTTTTTTTTCAAATTAACTTAATTAACCTATTGAAAATTTTTAATTGAATAGTTAAATTTTCACTAAAATTTTTTATAGAATGAAATAATTATCAATAATGTTCAATTCAAACCCATCTACTTAATTTCTAAAAGTAGATAATGGGTTCCTCAGCTATCCTTGGCATATTAAACTTTTAAATGTTAAATGTTCAATTCAAAAGCAATTAGACAGAATTACAAAACATGTAGAACACAAAATTAAAAACTTAAATACCTATTAAACAATTTTCAAAGTGAGAACTACAGCATTTGTTGTCAGCTTAAAATACTATCCAACACATCGAATTTAAGAAGCAAATAAATGTAGATTTATACTACTGAGGTAAAGCAGATTAAATCATAGTAGAAAATGGTTCAATCCAAATAATTTGCTCATCTTCAAGGTTAAGTAAACAGAAAAAATAGCTCTCATTGTGGCAATGCCTTGCTTCACAATTCGACCAACGATGGGTGCCTATGCCGATCTTTCCAAAGAAAAAGTAAAAAAAGGAAAAAAACCCGTGTTTTTGGCTACATATTTTATATTTTTGTGACCCACTGAAGAACACCTTTAGATATCTATACATGGAAAAATGTTATATCTTACAATCTGTCTGAAGTACAAAACTATTGAGAATTCCCACCAACAAATTCGCTTTGTTATTTGTTTTGCCACAAAATCTCATTTCCATCCACAAGTCATTTCACCAAAAGCTGTTCTTCAACTACAATCTGGAATTTGCATCTGCTAGTAGGCTTTTCAGCGTCTCATATGTCATGAAGCAAATGCCCACTCCAGGCACAACCTTATAGTATTCGGGCAAAATCCCTCTGTAGAAACCACGGAAGCCTTCCGTCCTCAATATGTGCCTGAATACGCCGACAAGGCCTGTTGTATACACCCGAGCTCGGCCTCCGGCTCCTTCCAACTGCTTTCGCCTCCTCACAAGATCCAGGGGGAAGGTTGCTGCAAATTATAGTGGGTAATATAATATAAACCGAGCTGTAAAGTTAAGCAGGCAGATAGAGATGACCTTCAATTTCACTTCAAATAAAGATTTAGACATCAGTAGCATCAGTAGCATGAAGTTGAAATAGGCCATCGCATTTCAGCAAAATATCACACAACAGAGAAAAGCTGCTGGAAAGCACAATGGGGTATGTAAACATGAAAGGCAGGTTCTTAGAAACTACAATTTTAACCCACTGATGTTTAAAATTTTTTTTAATACAAAAGAATAGGTATACTATTTCAATCTCTGAAGCTGCTTACTAGTTTTATCATTTTGATGTGCTCAATTTTAGACCTATGCAACGAGCAGTTTCAATTGAAATGGAGCAAATGCACAATAATGCTGCCACCTTGCATCATCATCAGCACTATGTTTCCACAAGATAACTCAGGCATAGTCAGAACTGGTCTAGTCTCATGCACATACTAATAGACCACAATGAAGTCCTTGAAGAGACAAAGACAATGTACTACTGAGGCTTTCGGGATTGACAAATCCGTTTAACAAATGTAAAAGAGAGCCCAAGTGAGAAGCATACCTCAGATGGGGCACCTCTCACACCTGAAAATGATATTCTAATATACAAGATGCTTGGGGAGATTGCTACTATAGTTAATTTTACGAATAATTTTTAGAAGTTTAAGATAAAAAGAATTAAGGTGGTAATATGGAATTATTTTTATCAACTTCCTTACTAAAACTTTCATAATGCCATACAAAATACAACTCCAGTCTGGTGTCTGTCTCTAGGGTCAGTCTGGTTAAATACTTTGGTGCAGAGCCTGCACCACAGCCTGTTTCTCTGCATCAAAAGCATGGCAAACAGCTATATGTATTAACCTCTTTTTTTGCACTGACATTTTTTAACAAAACAATGAATGCAGTTGAATTAGAACTTAGCTAGTCCAGCGCCATGCTTAGCATCACAATAGTATGTTAGTTCATGGTACGGCAACATGTAAAAAAAAATATTAAACATGAAGGGCAGGGATTTCCAGCTAGAAAAAATTTCAGATCCAAGACAACACTCGTATCCATAAAATACTAAGATAGATACCGCAAGAAACATTGCATACACAAAGAACAACCCCATAGAAATTGTCTCTCTGAAAATTAACCCATCAGAGATCACTCACCTGTAGAGGACGCAATGCCTGATAGACTGCCACAGGTCAGACTAACCAAAACCGTAGAATCATGAGGCCTGAAATATATTTTAAAACAAATTTCTATGATCTTGAGCTAGAGAAAAAGAAACGATTAGTAGATAACAACATACAATCCAGCATATAGTTATGAATTAATTTTTAAATCCTTACCTACGAGACTGCCAGAAAGACCTCAAGCTTTCATAGACGGAAAAGCTGATAGCTATGTTGGGACCAACACCCTGCATCAGACAGAATTTGTGAGCTATATTTCCAAAACAGGACTCATATTCCTACTATAACAACTCAGAAAGTAATAAAAGGCATACCAGTATTGTTGCTCCAAGTCCCTTGTAAAGACCTAGAAAGCCCTCGTCTCTACAAATTGTTCCCAGAGTATGCCAAATACCTTTGTAATAGATCGCGTTCGTCTACAAAGCACAAATCTATAAAGTTGATGCAAAAACAAGTGCCAACACTAACATATGATTCAAAATTATGTCGACCAATCCAAAAGATGACTTAAATAAACGATGAATAAATCAAGATAAACCAGCTATGAATATACAAAGACCACAGATGCCATGCTAAATGAGCCTGTCTAGAGTCTAATAAGATGAAATGGGAAGACCGTTCAATACCAAGCCCATCAGACTAGTCTAATAATCATCAAAATTACTTCTCAAGGTTAACCACTATGCAAGGAAGTCAAGTTTTTCCCCCTCTTTTTGGGATAAGGGAAAAAATATGATCATGAAGTGTTATGAAAGAAAACAAAGTCCAATAAGCATATAAAAACCACCTAAGAAACCAAACAACTAAAAGACAAGGCAGTCAAGTTAAGTGGAATACACAGCTGTTTACAAGAAGTTGCCAACCATATAATCTCACCTGAGCAGCAAGGCGAGTCCTTACGAGGTCTAGTGGATATGTAGTTGATGCTGCCGTAATTCCTGCCAAGCCACCACCTAGGAAGTGAACTAAAAGGTCTGCACTCGTGTGATCCCTACGACGTTCGAGACCTGGGACCATGTGAAGTAACTACATAACATATAAAGAGTCAATTAAGATCAAGGCAACTGAACGAAAAAATTAAAACAGAAATTAACCCCATATATAAAACTCAATGACGGTATTTATTCATAAGAGAGATAACACCAACCTTTTTGTAGTGTTCATATGCATAAAAATTGATAGAGGAATAAGGTAGACGATGAGCAATTGTAACAAGATTCCCTTTCCAGAAAGCTCTTATTCCTTCCTCGTGAATAATCCGTGAAGCCTCATGCCATATGCTGGCTTTCTTCAGCAATGCTACATCAGAGTGCATTCCTTGCACCTGAGATGAAAACAAGTAACAAGGAAATTATACATCCATGAATATCAAAGGTAAAACAAACTCATTATACACCACACAGCAAGTCTGCAACCCAAAATACCAACAAAGCCATGAAACAAAACACTAAATAGACAGACCAATATACTACTATTTAAGAAATTGGGACACAAGTGCAGTTAAGGCGTTCTTATTACAATATCCTGCTTTTTCTTTTTCTTTTTTTAAATTATGATATCTGCATTTAAAATATACTCATTTCCTTTTCTTAAGATATAATCTTTACTAGTCTGAAAATTTTTGAATGAGAATAAAATGAATAAAATGTTTGCTATTCTATTTTAAGAGCACATAGATAATGCGGGGAAAAATCCCAAAAACCATGACCCTTGATCTCCTGGTAAGAATCAAATTAAAATACTACAGCTTTTCAAAAACATGTGAAGAAAAAAGGTCGAATATTAGAATGGTGCCAACGCGAAAGGAAAGAATAACCATACACTAAAGCACCTAAAATATAAAAAAGAATTTGAAAATCAGAAAGTAAATGTTCTAAAATTCATATGCTCAAGAGTTCAACAAGTGCATTCACATTGTAATCATACATTACCATTCTCATCATAAATTACAATTACTTGAAAATGAAATCTTCCACCTGTATTATGAGAACATATTTCTCACCTCACTTGGTTATAATGCAAAAGTCGTCAATAAGACTCCAGTACAGAACCCAAAAACTGTATTCCGAAGCTATCTAGGCTTCAGGAAAATGTTTTGCGAAAGAGGGAAAAACTGGAAATGGATAAAGAAAAACAGTGATTATCCAAATTTTCCATATGCCAAAAAGCCTAACTTCAAACCAAAAGTAACCAACCTCACAAAAATGAGAACAGAGCAACCCAACCCTATAAATAAAACACTGATATGATAGCAATTAGGCAAACAACTTCATCGCAGCAACAATAATCGATAGAAAGCAAAGTAAACGAACCTGAAAGAGAATAGTAAGCCGGGCAAGTGGCGCGGTGCAGGTCTTACTAAAAGCACCGGCGACACCTCCAGAGAGAAGCTGCGACACCGTCCCAATCTGCGATTGCTGAAGCGACTGTTGCTTTTTAGGAGCGAAATTTCTAGCACCTCCCTCAACAGAAACCACCCCACCATGAGCAGAACTGAGAGCTCTTTGCCCTCCTTCCATCATCACACTAACCCTGGCTTCCGTTTGCATGTGTTAAATTAAACCTATCCCCTCTTAACAAAAATCTCGAATCCGATAAAGATCGTCAAAAGCAGAGATCAGGATTTGTAATCAAAGATCAAAGAAGAGAAAAATGGAGAAAGGGAAAGAAAAATTAGAGTATATGAAGTGATGAAGCACTACCAACAAGTGGAAATTGCAGCCAAACCATACAAAAACCTTCTCTTTGTCTTGTTCTAGGTTTAAACCTCATTGCTTACTCTGCGTTAAATTGAAGGAAGAATCAAGAGAGAAAGGAAGACGATGAAGCGCTGCATACGACGTCGTTTTAGAGAAAGGAAGACGATGAAGCACTGCATACGACGTCGTTTTTGCTGTCCAATTGATTTTAAAACGCAGTCGTTTTTCCTCACCGACCTCATGATCCACTGCACTCCGATCCCCTGCGGGCATTCGTATTGTGGGCTTTTGTCAGATGAACGTAAAATTGTTGAAATCTCAATTTTTTAGCAATAAAAAACATTTTAGGCTTTTTAAACCACTTCAATAATTTACTAGACATTAGACATATTTTGTTGTTTATTTGTATGTTTTAAGGATTTGTTATTATGATATAGTGAAAATGTCGATTATTCTTTATGTCGATGTCGAATTTATGAAAATGTAAAAATGTTGATGGAAATATTAACACTTCTACAAAAATTTAATACCAAAGTTATAAGTAAAGTTGTGTTTGGTCTCTTAGTTTCAGAATGCTATATATCCGCCATTTAAATTTTTGAGCTATTTTCAAATATAGCAAAATGAGTCAAACTATTTACAAATTTAGAAAACTTTTACTTCTATCATTGATAGATTACAATACATTTCTATCGCTTAAAAAATTAACTGCAATAGACTTCTATCGCTCACATTAAAATTTTTATGTATTTATAAAATTTTGATATTTTTTAGTTATAATAATTTTTCTAAATTTTTTATTTTCATTTAGTCTGTTCAAAACTTACGCTTTTAGTCTTGACTTTTTTTTAGTTGTCAGTGTTATTTTGTATCAATTAATTTAAAATGATTAAATTAAATATAATTACATTATTTTTTACCAATTTTCCTTTACTATTAAAATTAATTGAACTTTTTCGCATTTAATAAGGATCAGAAATAATTAAATTCAAAATTTACGAATAACAACCAAAAATTAAATAAAATCAAAGCGGAACAAAAACAGCTTAGTTGAATTTTGGTCCGGTTGTAGTGTGGTTAAAATACAATCGGGTGTACTGCATAGTTGCTCTGCTTGGAATATGTGATTCGTTTGTTTTGGAATATTCTTGCTAAGTGAGTGGTAAATGTGATAAAGATAGCGTGCGGGCGGAGCTCGATAAATTATAATTCAACACAGTACAATTGGCATCTAACCATTTTTTTTCTTTTTCAAAAAAGGGGCATCTTTCATTTTTTACTATATTCGGAGTCGAATTATTGACTTCGAAGTTGATATTAAAAACATTATATCAATTTAACTATATTCATTAGCATTATCTATTATCTACTCATTTTTAAAACGTGGGTGTCACATGTAGTATTTTAAATTATTTTATCCTATTACTAGTATTTTTATTTCATATTACCATATATTAAGAATAAATTTCATTAAAAAAAGGTTGAGTATGTACCTACTATTCTATTCATTTATTGCTATGGGTAATTTTAGATTGGAGAGAGCCTACAAGAGGAAGTCAAATATGAGGATAAAATTGGAAAAGTTGTATCATCTCAAATAGACTTGAGAGAAGCAAGAAACAGGCCCAAGAGATGCCAATAAAGAGTGGGAAAAGCAATTGGGTCATAACCAAATTGACATGTCTCATCCTTGGAGGCTGAGGCTTACCTGTCTCATTCTTTGGAACTTGTTCTCTATAGGCCCCTATTTGGTGCCCCCTATGTGGCTTTATCCGGCCCTTAAGAGTCCTATTCCTAAAAGGATAAAGAGAATTTGAATCATTTTCTTAGAATGATGAATGAAACTCTAGGTTCAACCAAACTATATATAGAACATGATAGTCTCATACCAAAAAAGTTATCTTCTTTCCTAAAAAACTTGCTTCGACCTTTGTGTTGAGTGTTTGTAGCAAGTAGGGGAGCAAGAAAAAATAGAAAAATCGAAAAACTGCTTAAATCGACCGAAATCGCTTTGTCGGTTCGGGTTGAAGCTGTTCTGTTTGGTGGCTTGGGTTGGAAATTTAAAAAAAAAAAAAAAAAAAAACCAAGATTTATTGGTCGATTTCGAGCTTGCAGTAAAAAAATGGATTAATAGTGTCAGATAATGTTTTAAAAAGGTTGATTGGTCAGGTTAGCGAGGGAGCTCCCCTTGATACACCAGGTCACCAGTTTGAACCCAATGGTATGCCAAATTCTATTTTATTTCAGAAAAAACGCTGGTTGCGAAGTCTCTTATCCCTATCAGCCATTCGAGTGGCTCAATTTCTCAGTGAGTTCGATTTGGTCTCAGTTTGTATGTTATTCTTCATTGGCGATTTGGTTTCGGTTTTCTACAAAAATCGAGCCAAACTAAACCGCTTACACTCCTAGTGGCAAGCACAACATAGTGTGTTATTCTGATTGTTACAGTTTATACCCTAAACTCATGATTTATAATTTGTAAAGAAATTGTTTATTTAATAGATAAAGTGTTATTTATTTTGATGTTTAGACTTGCATAATTCAAATCTAATAATTTAAGATCCAAGGTTATTTAATATAACTTGAACAATATGTGGTTGATATACAGGTGGATCATGGTCAAGTAATAACTTAAAGGGTTTATCGTATATGGATACAGTTGGGTAATTTATCCTGGTAACACTATGGATACAATTCAATTTGTAGACGATACAAATGACTTGATCCAAATCATTCATGTAGAGACGTGCAAGTGGGGATATCCTACACAATGAGTTTGTATAGGACTGAATTAGAAAATATATAATTTCTCTTTATAACACCATTGACTAAAGAGATTAATATTTTAAATAATGACCATATGTAATTCAATCTCAATCCTACCTGAGTTATGGACTCTTGCCTATGAGGGTTTGTTCTTTTATTTGTATGGGTGAGAGTGACTCTTGTCACTAGCTTAATATGCCAAACATTTCGGTGACGAGACTGAGCGGGGAGTTGGGAACATAGCTACACACGATGAAATTCACTCCTTCCTGTCTTTAGGGAAAGTAGATAAGGTGTTCCTTTAAGTGCTAACTTCGGAACTTGAACAATGGGCCGCTACCCTCTAACTGGCCTAGTAGGGACTTGGTTTATGGTTGGATTATAAACAGATTGTTCATTAAATTATTAGTGATACTTAAAGAGCAGAGGTAATTACAAGGATAAAATGATAATTTGACCCAATTGTAATTATAAACGACTTGTGAAAGATCAACTTACTTGTAATGGTTATATCAGTTAACACAAAATATTCTCCAGTTCAAAAGAGTGCAACTATGAGTTTTTAGTGGAGCACCCTATAGTTAATGAGTGTTGATTAATTTAATTAAAGAGTTTAATTAATTAATCTCAGATTATTGAAGCTTATCAATGTAGGTCCATTAGGTCCCCTAGTAGCTCACAATGGGTAAAATAAGGGTAATTAGTTTTAAAAGAATTTGAAATGATCAAATTTATTAAGAAAATTTATGTTAATTGTATATGATACAATTAATAAAATGTATATAGATACATTATACAATTGGATTTAAATATTAAATTAATATGAGTTGGATTTATATTAAGAGTGTGTTTAGAATGCCTTTTCAAGTGTTTAATTTAAAAAATAAGTTACTTTGAAAGAAATACAAATGTTTCGCAACCACTCAAATTTGAATTTTGAAAACCATTATTGTCTTTATTATAAAAAATTCTTATGAAAAGTGTTTAAATGAAAATGAATTTTTTAAAAACATTTGTTTTTTAAGCTAATCCAAACGAGCCCTAAAACTATAAGATAAAATTAATGTGAATGAGATTCATATTGAAACTATAGGTTATGAGAAAAAAATATATTTGAATATGATTCAAATATATATTTAATTACATATATGATATTTAATTAAAATAAATTAATTAACTAATTTGATTAATTAATTATTATTTGATTTTATTTAATTTAAAATTAAAATTAAACAAAAATAACTCCCCTGCGGTTGCAACGGAGTGGTAAATGGTTAAGGGGAGTTTTCCTCACTTAAATGATATGCAAATCTCTGCAACTGTGGCTTAGTATGTCTTTTACATTAAACAACATAAAAAAAAAAAAAAAAATCACTCTTTCTCTCTCAAGTTCTCTTAAAAGATTACAAAGAAAAGTTCTTTGCACATCTTCTTTTCCTTAAAGTTCAACAAGGATCCCACAATCCTATCCTTGTCAAGAGATGGTGTTCCGGTACAAGTTGTCACAGTACGTGAAGGAGAGATCGTGAAAGCAGTAAATAATTTAGATTTCTTTTTTTTAAAGACTATCTTCGAAGGTAAATCCTCTATCTTTATTTCTATGCTTAGCCTAGTTATTATTTTAATTTTGTTTTTTTCTTTTCTCCAATTTGAAAACAAAAGAGATAAATCGTTTTCACGGGATTCAATCCCTTTAGAGAGTTCCTATGATCAATCGAACAAATTGGTGGATCTATCTCCTAGGCTAGGCCTTTCATTTTATTTACTTGCACTTTTACTTTCTGTAATTTACAATTCCACATTTTATTTTCCTCACATTTATTCTCCAATTCCACCTCAAACACTCTATTACCGCTATAGCTAGAGACTTAACTTGTTTGAAACTAATCGTCGCATTTCTCTAATGATCTATCCGGTCTTGCTACTAATACTATATTTTAGTATTAATAGTTGTAGAAATCAGTAATTATAAATATTATTTGATTGAGCCGTTTGGAAGCGACATAAAAAAGGTTTACACGAACCATCATACTTTAAGAGTGATTTTTACCCTTTAATAATAAAAATCAAACTAGTGGATCACTTTTAAAACTCTTTAAAAATCAACCACTATAAACTTTTTTAATTAAGATGCGGATCACTTCAAATAGTTGAAAACAAACAAGCCATAGGACAAACAATGAACTTTCACTAAAATCAAACACAACGTGCTGAATCTTTGATGTTGATAAAGGAAAAATAAAGGCAATAATGCGTTATTGTGCGGTTGATTTTGATCTTATTTTCATTAACATTATCTTTCCCCAATATTATTGGTTTGTTTTATTTATTTTCTTTATTGAATGATCACTTTTCATAATCCATCCTTACCGTGAATACAAAACGTGAGTATTAAAAAAAAAAAAAAATCAAAATAACATAGTTCAACTCACTATACTTGTATAGTTATACTATCAACTTCATAGGTATGAGGTTTGATTCTCTCACCTTGTGTATTTTATTTAATACCTTTCAATATATATATATATATATATATATATATATATATATATATATATATAATCTCTTTTTATGAAAAATTACCTTTTTAGATCTCCAAATTTTGAAAAATATGCATGTTTAGTTTTTAAAATGTATCTTTTTAGTTGTTGTGTTTTTAAGAATATGCATCTAGTTCCTAAGATTTCAAAATGTATTTTTTTATAAAAAATCCTTGTAGTAATTTTTTTTATTATTTTAAATTAGAAGATAATTTTTTTAAAAAAAATTATCTGTTCTCTTTAAAATTATTTTTAAACTTATTTTTCTAATTCAAAATGTCATATAATTATTGAGTTTAAACAATAAAAAATTATTGAGACCATTTAGACTTATCAAACTCAAGGATTAAAGGGACCAAATACTCCTATTCTAATAAAACTCGAGATTAAACAAACATGTTTTGAAGGGACCAAACACACTTATTTTCTTTAAACCTCATGGACCAAAAAGGTAACTTCTCGAGATTTAGTCTTGGTTGCATTTGGGTCCTTCAATTTTTAAACTCAACGATCCTATCCCTAAAATTTACTTTTGGTAGCACCCTAGAAACCTATGTCAGTTTTTATGTTAACTATTAACAAAATGTTGACACAATAACATTTTTGTTTATTAAAAAGTATTTTTCCTAACCTTTTCCTTGGGGTGTAATTGGGCTGGGTCGGGTCGGCTTTCAAGGGAAATCGACTCGACTCGAAATGGATTGGTTTTGTACGGACAAAACTCAACCGGCACAGGTCGAGTTTGGCCCCAAGTCGAGTCTGGTTAGGTCAAGTCATTTTTTTCACTCTCTCCCTAGATGGTTTTGTTTTTTAAGTTATTATTATTATTAAACTTGGAATAATTTTTAATAAATAACAAAATGCCTATAGTTGATTACACTTCTAAATCTTTTCATTTTCTACACAACAAGCACATGAATTGCATATATAATTCTAAGTATATATCCCAAAATGGTTAGCAACAAACAAATCCAAAACTTCACCTGCACTAGCAAATCAGTAGAGCACAAAAAAGGATCAACAATACAAATCGAAAGAGAAAAAATACAAGTTTGGTAAAATGAAAAACAAAGTTTGTTAAAGAGAAAAAGGGAAATTCAGTGTTTTATACAATTCTTCCAAAACCCTTCATCAAGCACTTCATCTTCATCTTCATCAACTACTCTAATTCCATCATCATACTTCAAGACTCATTAAAAAAACAAAAACAAAACACAAGATTAAGTACTTAACAAGTTCATATTTAATATAAATAAAAAAACATATGTAAATAAGATCTAAGAGTATAAATTTAGAACCATAGAATCATAATTCAAATTCTCTGAAAAAGCTATAAGATGACTGGTCATTCAAATACGGATGTTAAATAGAAAGCACAGACAAGCACCGTAACAACCAACAAAACTAACACGAAACACAAAAATAAGTTTTAGAGGTCGAGAGAACCAAATCGAGCCAAAACTAAATGAAAAGATGAAGAAAGGAGCAAAAACCCTAATGCATGGTAGCGCCTAGGCGTTGCAGACCTGAGAGTTGCAATTTTTGGAGATTTGTGGAGCGTCTAGGCGCTAGGCAGTGAGTGTCGTTCAATATGTTTAGTGTGGTTGAGTGAAGTTAGGCTAAGTAGGTCGTTGTGCACACATAAATCGAATGAATGTTTAATTAATGGGATTCGATGATCGAAATTACATAGGAATCTCTCTTTCTCTCGAAAGTAGATAAACTCAATCCTAGGTTGCATCTACCCGTTGCTTTTACTTTCTTGCCTTTAATTTTCATGCACTTTATATCTATGCCACACACAATCCCCCATTCAATGCTATAACTAGTGAATTGGCTTAACAAAACATATTTTGCGCTTCCCTACGGATCGACCCGGACTTGCCACTATTGCTACACCCGACTCAGCGTAATATGGAGGTACTTATGGCGGTCTACAAAGGGAAAGGCGTCGATACAGAATCACATCAACAGTGGATATATACTAGGTAGGCTAGTTGCTATTGTAGTAGCAGGAGTAGAGTTCAGTACTATAAATTTTTTTTGATCGGCCCCCTCTAGGAATTAAAGGACGCCCAAAAAGACTCTTTCAACGACCTTAAAGTTAGAGAGAGAGGGCATCTTGGGTATGAATGTCCATCCTTCTCGACCATCAAGAAAGAGCACAGTCAACATTTTTTTTTTTCATTTCGTACACCAACACTTGAAAATGTATGGTAAATGGTAATACCACTAAATTCGTCTGTTGCCTTACTTTCCTTGTAGTGGTAAAACAAGTACCATCTAAAAGATTTGAAATAGAAGAACACTTTTACTGCCCCTTTATACAACCCCTTGGATGGTTAGCCAAGACTTCCTCACCTCATCAATGATTATATTGAATGCAACACCAACTGTTGGAAATTTGCCAATATAAATTGAATACAAAACCCACCACGATAAAATCCATTGAAAACCCAAAATCCAAATTGTATTTAACAATGAAGACCATACCAAACAAATTGCAGCTACATGGGTTAGAACTTCGGAACCCTATTGCTCAAATGCTACAAATGGGTAAACAGCAAACCCAAATAAAAGGGTAACAGAGAGAGACATGGCCGTATGGTCCCATCATATGTTCAGACCAATTTAGAGATGCCATAATTTTAGAAAGTCAATGTTGTTTGAAATCGGGTTTCAATTTACATACGTTTCCTGATGCCTTGTACGACCCACAATGGAGGTAATGAACGCACTGCAGACTTGGCGGAGCTGAAGAACGCACGCGGAGGTCAAGCCGAAAGTGATGGAACACAAGGTAATTCTAAAAGAATGACAAATCTAAACGCACGGCGAAGTTAGAACACACGACGGTCTTGACAAAACACGTGGTGGAGCTGACGGACGGCTGCAGACCCAACTCGACGAACGGCTGAAGGATTGGACGAAGAAGAAGAAGAAGATTTGGGGGGGGGGAGGGGGAGGGAGGGCGTGTGATTGTGCAGAAGAAGGGAAGCGGGTTTGATTTTTTCTTTTTCTTTTACTAAAAAACAGAATATACATATATTATTTTTCATTTTCTAATTGATAATTTGGAAAAGAGGAAACAAAATTTAGGAGGGAAATGAAAATGGGGAAAAGAGGGAAATAAAAAATGAAAATTAAAAGATTGTGTGTGATTCAAATGAGAGGGTTACCTACAATGTTGGTTTAAAACTGACACTAAAGATCCACTTTTTTTTTTAAGAAACCGACATTGTACATCCATTTTTAGTTTTTTTTTCAACTGACATCAAAGTTTCTTGAAGTATAACATAGAAAACCATAGATCTTATCTTCCCATGGTCGTGGAAAAGATAGAATCCAATCTTGTTTTTTCTTGATTACAGAAAGAAAATGAAATAAAACCTAAAAACTAATATTGTAGATGGATAGAAGATGAAAAAACGAAGAAAACAAGTGATCGTTCGCCCAAAACAGTCACCCAGATTCAAAGATATGACCTAAAAATCGAATGACAGATTGTATATATGTGCAACAGCGCTTAAGCATTACCCAGAAAGCTATTCTTGAATTTTTGCTCCTACTTGAGCGCCAAGTGCTTGGGCGCCCTTCTCTTGGGACACTTTTGTCCTTTTGATCCCTTTTGAAGTCTTGGAAGCTCAATTGACTTCAATTAACTCCAAATGACTCGTTGAAGCTCCTTTTGTACCTCAACGTTTGGTTCTACCTCTTACGTGCTTGATGCCTGTAAAAACACTAAATAAACACATTAAATTAAAGAACAATTTCGAATTAAGCAGAGGTAGATAACACATTTTAGATGCTATCCATGTGTATTTAGAATTTTCTTGAGTTTTATGGAGTTATTGTTTAAAAAAAAAAAAATCTAAATTTCTTATCATTTAACAATTGGTTAACATTAATGGTACTTACACATGAAGGGTATATATATATATATATATTTTTTGGTAGTACATACATTAATGGTAGTTTGTTCACTTATAATTTGAAGTAGCAAGTCCTACCAGAATTGGTGGACATGGATAGGAAGAAGTACAATTTTACTTGAATGCAATAATTACCAAGATGGAGGACAACTAAACTCAGATTTGAAGAAAAATGCATGTTAATTATTACTAATATTATTTATTTAAATGATTTATGAATCACAAACATGTGTATAGGTCTATAAATTTTGAAATTTGTATCTTAAGGAGTATTTTGTTTAACTTTTCAAGTGTTTAATTTTGAAAATAAGTCATTTAAAAAAAAAATTAGAGTATTTGACGAGCACACAAAATAACTTTTAAAATAGTTCCAAAATGAATTTTAAACTATTTTTATCAAAAGAGTTTAAATATAAATGAATTTTTTTAAAGACATTTTGTTCTCTAGTCAATAAAAATAGGTGTTTAGGGGTTGATCAATCAAATTATGTGGGGGACGACACCAATATTTTGACAAATGCTAATGAAATTAAATTCATAATCAATAATAAATTTCTGATTTTTATCCAAAATAAATGTAATATATATTATATTTTCTATTATTATCTTTTAATTTGCTTATTAGTTATTGGCGGGCAATTTAATGATTTTATTCTTGATTTATTTTATACATTTAAAAAAAAAAAAGTTTTAGTTTTTTTTATACTTAATTATAGGATAATTATTTTAAATGGTATAATGGTTGAAAATATTTATAAATATAACAAAATGTCATTGTCCATCAATGATAGATTTATATCACTGAATGATGGACCACGATAGACTTCTATCACTCAATAATAGAAGTATATCGTGGTCTATCACTAATGGACAAATGCATTTTGCTATATTTGTATTGACTCATTTTGTTATATTTGAAAACAATCCTTAATTATATTGGTTCAAGTTTTGTCTAGTTTACGTTTTTAATAAACATTATTTTACCTTAAGCTTCTTCGTTTTTAATAAACATTATTCAACACTAAGTTTTTTTCCCAAAATGAACATAGCTCAACTAGCATTAAGCATATACTAGACCTCGAAGTCAAGATTCAATCACTCACCCAACATATTGTCAAAAAATAAAATAAAATAATAAGTAACTTAAGCATTTATGTGAAAAATAGATTTAAATAAAGAAACTTATTATAAATGAAAAAAATAGCAAACTATTTACAATTATAAAAAAATTTCACAATCTATCAGTAATAGACTGCAATAAATACGATAGACTTCTATCATTGCGTGATAGAAGTCTATCCCGATCTATCGCTAAGTGATAGAAGTCTATTGCAGTCTGTCAAAGTCTATCGCTAATAGACAATGAAATTTTTCTATAATTATAAATATTTTGGTGTAATATTTGAAAATAACCATTTTAATTAACGATAATTTAATCAATATCAATTATTATTTTAGAAAAAACAATGTCGAGTAGATACCATTTTATGTTCATACATATTTTTTCATAGAAGGTGTAAAGTCTATTTTAGTTCTATACTTTAGTCTTTTATCTATTTTAATTTGATTTTTATACTTTCAAGAAGCAGCAATTTGGTCACTACTATCCACTATCTATTTTGCCTTTATTCTTTTTTTAAAGAAAATAATCGTTAGCCAAATTCTAATACAAATTTTATACCCAACAAGAAGTTAATATTTAAAATGTTGGGAATGTTCGATTTTAAAACCTAATTTTAATTAAATTGACTTGGACACTGAATTTCTGGACCAAAAATAGAAAATTACTCATTCTAAAATAATATTGAAGATCAAATGCCTATTATGCATAAAATTAAAAGTTTAGAGACTTGATAAATATATATATATTTTTTTGAGTTCAATGAACAAATGAATTAAAAGAAACTTTTTAGGAATAAAAATTTAATTTAAGTTAAATCATTTAGTAACTATTTGGTTTTTGTTTTTAGCTTTTGAAAATTAAGCTTATAAATACTTTTTCTACGTCTAAATTTCTTGTTTTGTTATCTACTTTAACTTTTATTAACGTTTTAAGAAAAATCAAGCTAAAATTTTGAAAATTAAAAATAACGATTTTTTTTTTTAATTTTTAAAATTTAATTAAGAATAGATATATGCAAATCGTACAAAGAAATTGAAAGAAAACCAATTTAATTTTAAAAAACAAAACACTTACCATACTGCCAACTAGTACTGCCCAACCAACCAGCTAGTAAGTTCTGTCCCAGGAAAGGGAGAAGGATTAAACTTTCAAACATCATTTGATTATCACTGTAGTAATTTGGCTAGATGTTTGCGTCTTATATGTGTTAGAATCAAACACTTTGAACACTTGGATACTTGTTGAACACATATCATATATATTTATTAAACACTAGTCAATAAGTACATACAATGCACGTGAAATCTTGTAGTTCTAATTATCTTTTTAAAATAGTGATTTTACGCTCGAAAAGTCACAACCACTCAACAAATGACAATATGGGAGTCATGAAAAATTGTAAGGACAATACGAGAGTCATGAAAAATGTAAGGACAAAAGGGACATGTAAAGATTCTCCCTACGTAGCCTTTTTAATGTGAAGTCACACAAAAGGATTCATTATTTCACTATATTAATTACTATTTTCATTCAATTAAATCCTCTATCTTTTTTTGTTATTTTCTCTAAATTTTGGATCTCATGAAAGTATTTTTTTGAGAGTGTAAATGCAAGTATGTATTTTGTTTTTCTTTTAGAAGTGCATCTCACATATATATTGTAACCACCTCCACTTCGAATAGATGCTTCCAATTGACATCTATTGCATCCTATCTCGAAGAGTTGCATCCTATCAAAATCAATCAATATTGCGCTTATTCGACTTAAGACTTTATTTTTTAAATATATAAATTTATTTTGTAAACTAAAAATTGGAAAAGTCAGCTTCACTGTCTTTCAAATGGACACCTACAATCGAAAAGGAGGATTTGAACCTTCCATCCCGGAATGGAAAGTTATGCCAATCACTGCTGAGCTAAACTCGCTTTGGTTAGAGGAGATATCTATATACTTCTTAGTTGGTCCCAATGTACATCCATTCTTTTAATATCTATTGATGACATAATTGTATATGGTGTCTTTCTTGACAATTGGCTTCGTGAATAAATGTCTTGAAAATTTGAAAATTTAATGTTCGTTGCTCATTTATCTAAGGATTAAAATATTCATCGATAAGTTGGTATATCTGTAAATCAGAGAGCTTTCGACATCAATATTAAAGATTAATTAAGGGATGTTTTTAAAAATAAAAAAACTGTTGAAAATAATTACGAATATAGCAAAATTTTACGTGATAGACCCAAATAGACAGATAGACACATATAAATATCTATCTAGATTTATCAGGGACAGAAAATGAAATTTTGCTAAATTTGTAAATAATTTATTATTTTTTCTATTTTATAATAATTTTCCATTAGTGCTAATATCATTGTTGTTTTCTATAAATATCAATAAACCACAAAAAAAAAAATATTCATTTTAATATCGAGGAAAATTATTTTAAATGACAAGGCTGTTGAACATATTTATTTGTAATAGCAAAATACACAATCTATCTGCAATAGACCATGATAGACTACTATCTAATATCTATCGTGACACAAATAGTAGTCTATCGCGGTCTATTGCAGATAGACGGTGAAATTTTGCTATATTTATAAATATTTTGGTTCCTTTTGCTATATTTAAAAAGATCTTTAATATTGTGGTATTGTGATAATAAATATACAACGTTGTTTAAAATGACTTAATTATTGGTTTAAATAATTTTTATAATTTTTTATTTATAATTATATCGGTCCATAAAATGAAAATGGAAATATTCAATATCACATTGATATTTTAGTCCATGCTTTTACCAAACAATTCTATCTTTTAAAATTTAAAACTTAGAAACTAAAAACAAATTCTCCGAAGATTTCCAACCACATCTTATTGCAATAAGGGCTTTAAATTTTTCTTCCAAGTTTTTATTATGTTTACTGATTTGGCGATCATTTTCTTATGACCCCAACATTTTGGCGAATAAGAAGAATGAATTTTTTTGCTAAGATTAAGAGTTATTTGATTCTTTTCAAGCATTTATTTATTTCTTTATTTTGAAAAAATTATTTTAAAAAAAGTTGGAGTATTTTAACAACCACGCAAGATAGCTTTTGAGAAATAAGTTGTTTGAAATAAACATTTAAAATCAACCGTTAGAAAAGTGCCCTCATTAGCCATCTGTCTCACTTTTCAGTTTCCACTATGTTATCGCCAGCTCCCGCCACCCTCTATCGGCCAACTTCGAGAACCACTATCAGCAACCAACTCCGACAACCATCACTGGCGACCACCTCTAACAAACACCACTAGCAACAACTTCGATGACCACCACCACCAACTCCATTAGCAACCACCCCAGATGACCAACTCTGCAGCCATTATTTTAAATTATTAGTTCACATATAGTACTTTTATAGTCATCCTCTATAGAAATTTGACATCAATAGAAACACTTTTAGTATATAGCAAATCAAACAAATTTATATATATAAATATTGTTAAGAACATGTTATCAAATACATGATAATTTTTATTTTAAATTTTTTATCAGAAGTGTTTAAATGAAAATGATAGTTTAAAAACACTGTTTTTAATCCATCTAAATTGGCCTAACTTTCTTCCTTTAATCTTGACTCATTTAGGAAGTCTAATTTGGTGCCCTTATCTATTCTTAAAATAAAATCTTAATGACGATTAAGTGCTTTATCGCTATAGTCAATTAAATGTTTTTATTCTTATAATCAATTAATCAAATAAGCGTTTAAAACATTATTTAAGAAATGTAAACCAAAAATAAATCTAAATAACACAATATATATAAATAAAATCAGTATAGAACAGAACTAGCTACTAATATGCCAACAAACATATATTAAAAATCCAATTTTGAAAACAATTAAAACTCACGATTTTTCGGATGGGTTAACGAGTTTTAAAAACAGATGGGGAGATAACGAGGAAAACGTGGAGATTGTTTTTCAGCGATTTAAATTTATGATTATGAGTAACCTTCATTTAATAGAAACAATTAATTCATAAGTACTTTTTTTTTATTTAACATTAAAAGAAAAGAAATGAGCATTTTAGCAAGGTAAAACGAAGATTTTTCGTATCTTTAAAAGTTTATGACAGATTTTTTCGTGTTATTAATTTATGACTATGATTAATAGTTATTAAATATAAATATTTCTTCAAAAAAAAAATATATGAATGTTGATTAATTAGGTTGTCACAGTAAACTCACCATATCCCACCTCATTCCTGTTAATAATCAGTAAGCATAAAGGGCAAAACATAGCCAATACAAAGCAAAGAGAGGTCTAGAGAGAAACCCAACAAAAGATGAAAATGAAGATTACATAAATGCCGATAAATTAAGGGAGATGGTAGTAGCGTTGTAGGGCAAAAAACAGACAGTATTGTCCGTATTAATTACATTATTCTGTTACTGAATAAAAGTCTCTTTGATTAGCTTTTCCATTTCTTGTTTTTTATTTTTGTTTCTAATTTTTTAAGAAATAGACTTGTTTGATAATTGTTCTCGTTTTTTGTTTTTAAATTTTAAGAAACATTTCTAAAAAATGGGTCAAAATTGAATAACAAAAAGTAGTTTCTTCTGTTACTGTTTCTATTTCTATTTCTATTGTACCGTTTACATAAATAATTATTCTAAGCTTATGGCTTATTGGTATTAGGTGCCCATAATAACTAATTTCCTTTTTGTCACTCATGAGTTCAAATCCCACCCGAAGCAATTTTTTTTTTTGGACATTTTCAATCTCAAATTTAAAATTCTCTAATATTTAAATTTAAATTTAGAGAAATTATTTTAAATAGTCAAACTGTTAAAAATGTTTACAAATAGTAGTAAAATATCATAGTCTATTTGGATCTATTATCTTCCTTGTACAGAGAATATGCTCTTGAGACTGAAACCTGTGCGGGGGTAGGGACGACTATCGCGATAGATCGCGATAGACATCTATCTATATCTGATAGATGTTTATCTAGATCTATCGCGGTCTATCACAAATGGAAAATAAAATTTTTCTATATTTATAATTATTTTCAACAGTTTTTCTATTTTTGAAATTATCCCTTTTAAATATTTGTTTTTGTTTTTAAAATTTGACTAAAAAATCAACTCTTGTACTTAAGATAGATGTAAATTATCATAAAAAATTGAGAGAAAATAGGCTTAGTTTTCCAAAATAAAAAATAATAATAAAGAAAAAGAAATAGTTCCCAAAATCCAAATCAAACGGAAACTTTTGAAATTTGAACGATAAATTTCTAATTAAGTCTCCATCTATTTATAATTCTGAGAATTTAATTCTACCCAAAAAAAATAAAAAATAGCTCAAGTTTAAAAGTCCAATTTATCTCTTTAAGTATTTTCTAGATTTGAAGTTAATTTGGGATAATCAAGTTGGAGTTTAATATTAAGAGGAAAGAAAATAGAGAAAAATGACTTATTTATGAGGTGATATCCAGAAACGTAAAAGAAAAAAAAAAAAGAAAAAAAAATATAAGAAAATAAAATAAAGAAGAAAAGCCACTCTAACTCTTTCTCTCTTATTCTCTCTTTCGCATTTATTGAAAAAATTTGAGTTCAGTTTTGCTACACCTTTCTATGTGCGGCCAAAACAGTACCCATCAAAATTTAATATATTTATGAAAAATTATCTTAAATAACAAAACCGCTAAAAATATTTAGAACTAATAATAAAATACACTGTCTATCTACCGTTTATCTACAATAGACCGTAATAGACAGTAAAATTTTGCTATGTTTGTAAATATTCTGGTTTTTTTTGCTATATTTGAAAAAAGCCCTATATATAATAAAAGAGAGGTACGAGATTAGGCTTAGTCTAGTTGCACCAAATCATTCTTAATTTCTACGACCACATAATCTCCCATTATCCTTCTGTGTCACGATCGACTTTATACTATTTCTTAGTAAATTACTTTTAAATCTACAATGGTCAGTTAATTGTAGTTGTACGTTGATTCCAATTTGAAAAATTATAAGTTCAGCCCTTAAAGTTCGTTAAATTAAATTTCTTAAATGTTTGGAATGACGAGATTTTTAAGCACCTCTTAGTAAATCATTTCATTTTCTTATTTTTAAAAGTTAAGTTTATAAAAACACCACCTCTAAGTTTCTTTGCTCGTTAAACTACTTTTTATCAATGGTCTAAAAAGTTAAAGCTTCGTTTTGTAATCATTTCATTTTTTGTTTCTTGTTTTTGAAAATTAAGCCTATAGACACTACTACTACCTTCAAATTTTGTTATCCACTTTTTATCGATGATTTAAAAAACCAAGCCAAAATTTGAAACTAAAGAAAAAATAGCTTTTAAAAACTTGTTTTTGTTTTTGGAATTTGACAAAGAGTTCAACTATTGTACTCAAGAGGAGAGATGCAAAATCAACTTAAAAAATGGGGAGAAAATAGACTTAATTTTCAAAATCTATTATTGTTTTTGAGATGGAACCTCATGCTATCTAATATGGTATTAGAGCCCAAAAAGTCTAAATAAGATTTGGTCCAAATAGAAATTGGGATGTGATCTAATATTGATTAACACAAAGAGGTACCATTTTGAGAGGACATATTAAAGATCTCACGATATTATGTTTTCAATGAAAGATGAAGATAGTCCCAACCAAACTTAGAACTTTTTGGGACCTCATTGTTTGTTTTTAATTCTCCTCACATAAGGGTTACGTGATTAATTTGAAATGAAACAAATATAAACTTCAAAAATAAAAATGAGAACTGGAATAATTATGAAATGATGCTAAAACATCGGTATGTTTCCCTAACATAAAGAGTTTGTTGTATGTTTTAGGTATTAAAATTTATCCATTAAAACGATGAATTTCGGTAGAAACTATTTAAACCGATAAATCTTGATACATTAAAAAAGGCAGCAAGCGGTGACAACGATGAGAGAAAGAAGAGAGAAGAGGGAAAGGGAATATGTATGGACGTGTGATTCAAATACCTAATTTTTTAGTTAAGGTTATAATTTCCTAACCAATCGAGCTATTGTCAAGTTTGATACATATATAATATTTTTTGTCAAACAATATTGGTGAGGTAGTATGCATAAAATTAATTGTTGATGTTTACTAACTAGTAAACAAGGGGTAAATCAACAAAAATATCACTAGCGTGTGAATAATCTAGTATTAAGAATAAGAAATTTAAATTTATTTTAAAGTGGTATATATATATATATATATATTATGCACACACGCAACCTTGGAGGTAGCTAGTTTGTATAAAAGGGACCCTTTCATCTTCACATTCTCAAAACTACATCCCAAGATATCACATAATATTTTTCACTAATGATGAGAAGAAGCATCATGTTTTCTTTAGTCTCGAGGCTCGTCTTTCTCAACCTTCTTTGCGGTTTGCTTGTCTCTACTTCTACTTCTAATGATGATGGTAGAAAAGTATATGTTAGAACAATAATATTCAATTTTTATGTCAAAAATATATAAATTACTTATAACTTTTTCAATAAAAATATCACATTTTTTCTTTCTCGCCGTCAAAATCCTTGTAGGTTTATATTGTGTACATAGGGAGCAACCCCAAGGACTCATCTTACGCTCATTTGCATCATGAAGCAATGTTGGAAGAAGTCGTCCGCAGGTTAGGTCTATTTTTTGGTAGCTCACTCGTTTTTCGATATCATGGAATATAAAAAGCTAACCCGAAATGCACCTAAAGATTTTTTTTCTTTATAATGCATGCATGATGAAACATTTTGTCAAAAGTTTTATTTTTTATATATTTTTTCCACCACCTTCACTCAAGAATCTCGAAAGGTTGTTAGTACGTGTTTGAGTACTAATATAATATTAAATTTAACATAAAATATATACACTCTTCTTCTCTATTTGATAACGATTTGGTTTTTAGTTTTTGGTTAGTTTTTTGGTTTTTGAAAATTTTCAAAAACCTCTAAAGACTTTTTCTATCTTTAAATTTCTTGTTTTGGTATCTACTTCTTTCCAAATGTTTTAAAAAATCAAGTCAAGTTTTATAAACCAAAAAAATTAGATCTAAAAAAATTGTTTTTATTTTTTTAAATTTGACTAAGGATTCCATTCTTTTACTTAAGTAAGATAAAAACTAGAAGGTAACAAATTGAAAAGAAAAATAGACCATTTTCAAAAATTAAATTGTTAAAGCCTTATAATTAGAATTTTGGTTTTTCTATTTAAGGGTTCAAAAGTGACATATAGGTCCGAAGGGTGAATTTCAATTCTAATTGGTTCATATGAAGTTTGAGATTAGTTTCTAATTGGTTTCATCAGTGTGCAGAATAAAATATATAATTTTCAACTTATTTTAATTTGAAAAATGCATATCAACTATGTTATATGTTATAAGTTTTATTACTATGGTATCAGAGTTTATTATTATGGTTTCATACTGTATAAAACTCAAATGAGTATTCGGTCTAAAATAAAAAGTTGAAGTCCAATTAAGAATAATGATGAATAAAAAAAGGACATTATCTTAAAGAAACATGTTCAGGATTTCACATAGAAAAAATTTCATAACCTTTATAAGATACATAAGTTAATCTCCTCATTGCTAATTAATTTTGAGATGGAGCATAATGTACCCACCATATAATAGGTCTCTACTTCTTTAAAATTACAAGTTAGGCCTAAACATTAATGCTTTTATATCTGTATGGTCTTTCTAGGAAATGTATAATATATCTTTTTGGATCGGGGCGTGATGAAGGTATTAAGGATGTGTCAACCTAGTTGAGATATCCAGATACGCCCACTGACCCCTCGACCTCTAGTACTCATTCAAAAAAAATATAGGTCTCAAAATTGTGTGGGTACTATATATATATATATATATATTATTTTTTTTTATACTATCTACCCAACTAAATGATTAAAGTTCTATTAGTATACAATTTATGAAAAAGTTTTTAACAAAATGTATTAAACTAGAATATAAAAATAAATTTTTTTATTTAAATAATAGTTCAAAAAATTTAGAAATTAACATTAAAATCTTACATTTATGCCCTTGTTTGTGAGTTACAAATATATTTTAATTTTTTTTTTTAATTGAAGCGACATTTGATGGAACTTAGTGTTCAAAAAGTTTACATATACCAATTAATCAAATTAAATATTTTAGAGTGTAATTTTAATAGACCACATAATTTAGAGGGCAATTGATTAAACTAAAAAGTTAGGGCTGAAATTGTTACAATCCCCGATAGTTTGTGCAATTTTTCTTTTATTTTATACCGGGTGAATGTTGGCCTTTTATTTCGTCAAATTTAAAATAATATCAAGTATTTTACTTCTTGTATGTTGCCTTTAATATTGAAGATTCCACGTCAATTGTTGGATAGCACTTATAGAGATAATAATTAAGTATATAATAATATTTTAAAATAATTGTAAATATAATAAAATTTATCGGTGATAGAGTTTATCACTGATAGACCCATACTATTGACATGGTCATTGCCGATAGACTTTGAAGGAAAAATCTAAATTTTGTTATATGTGCAAAATTTTTTAGACCTAATTGCTATATTTGCAACTGCCCCTTAGAAAAATCAAGAGACCTTCACTTTCTTTATAAGATAGATGAGCTGCTTTTGTTATTGCCAATTAATTTTGAGATGAAACCACATGTTATCTAATACTTAACGAGTTCTTACATGAATCAATAAATAAAATTCTAGTAAGATAAAAATAACAAAAGTTATAGGTAGAGATGACAATTTTTTTTTTTTTTTTTTTTTTAACAAATTACTTGATTCCCAGAATGCCAAACTTGAATAATGAGAAATACATCAAGAAGACATAACAAACATTTCCAACTAAAGATATGGAAATAATAATTCATCACCCGCGTCTAATTATCTCCGTCACCAGCTTATCCTTCCAACAACATCGTCGCCACCTCTTGTTGCATCAAATGCCCCAACTCATGACTCCGTCACAATTACTGCCTCCTGTTGCATCAATTGCCTCCTATGAACACCTACCAGACTTCTCGGCTTCCGCTTCGTCTTCACCTCTTCCTTCGGTGCTTCCCATCGCAACTGTTTCCCCACCCAGTTCGCTGTTGTCATTGCCACATAGCCATCACCTCCAAATTTACCTATTTCCCCGACTTCGATTTCATCTCCTCTGCCGACTTCGATTTATTAAGAAAGAAAGTTAAAATATTATTTTAGTTACGTTCTTATACCTCAATTTTCATGCAGATATTGCATTCTAAACTCGGTGAATCAAAATTTGATGAGGGAAAAAATCCTTGTTTGTGATAATTTGGTGGAACTTGCAGAATTTGCTTCTCTAAATGGCAGAATGGGCATTGTGATGCAAAGCAACATTTCATGGCATAGCGTTAATAATTCCTTTCCCTTGCCTACTTTCTACTTTGACCCACCAAATATCAACCAAATTAAACTCTATATCGCTTCAAACAGGTACGTTTTTCTATTACTTGATATAATATTAAATTTACGTTCACTTATTAGCTTAAGGATTTGGGCCAATTGATGATTTTACATAGTACAAAGAAAATCTAGAAAGTCCTGAGTTCTAAAATCACCCACTAGCTTAAACTTTTGAATCAATCGATAATTTAACAATTTCAGCATTCATTCAATATTCAATATCAAAATATGCCCTTTGAATCTTCACTTACTTTAATTTAATCTCTCTTCATCCTTAGAGAACAAACTGCCACCATTTCAAGAGTGTAGCTCTCCATAATGCAACTGCTCTTGTTGCAAGCCAATGGGACAACCCTCCTCATCCTTAAGTTACTTATTTATCATTTTAAATACTAATTTGGTTTTCGTATTTTCAAATTCAGCTCAATTTCCCATGGAGCTATCGGAGACAGAAGGATATCACCTTGTAATTTTAGGTCTAGGGCATCATTTGCATGTTCTCATGTCACTTCAGTTGTATACATCAAAGCATTCATTCCCACATGGTCGATTGCTGCCATTAAGTCAGCTCTAATGACAATTGGTAACGACTTTTTTTTTTTTTTTTCTTTTACTTTTACTTTCGCATTCATTCTATTTTATTTTGAGTATTTCTACAAAGTATCGCAACCAATGAAGCTAAACAAGGACGGGGATGAAAAGGAAAGGGAGAAAAAGAATGCATTTCTTGTCTCTCCTCTCCCTCATTTGTTTCTTTTTAATTTATTTATAATAATTACATTATGTTAATATTATTGTTTTTATATACATATTATATTTTAATTTAAAGTTCTATTGTTCAGGAAACTAGATAATGAATGTGTTTGAATTGATAATTTAAATTTAGATTATATATAGGAAAATTATTATAAAATAAAAAAAATAACAAACTATTTACAAATATAGAAAAATCTATGTCTCTTAGCGATAGATTGTGATAGACTTCTATCGCATGATTGATAGAAGTCAATCGCGATCTATGTTTGTAAGTAGTTTGACTCATTTTGCTATATTTGAAAAAAACTCTTATGTATATGAATAATTTAACAGGTATAATTATTTTATTCTAGTAGAAAATTGGAAACATTTCTCTTTAAATTTAAATTGTCTACTCAATGTTAAATTAATCATATAAAAAATTAGTAAAAAATTTAACCCTTTGATAAAAAAAAAAGTTTAGATAGTAGTTATTTAAGTTAATTGATTTTTGTTTGGAAAAAACAAACAAGATAGGGAAAAATAAAAGAATAAATATTGACACTTTGGTATGTCAACCTAAATATAAACATTTGTTGACATTTTATAAGTACCAAAGTATTCGTTTTTTTAATTAATAATAAATTTTAAAATGTAAGTAAAAGTTCTTGACGCTTGTTTTTCACAAGGGTTAACCAAACAAAGAATTTGTATGTGAACAAAACCCAAATTTGTAGTGGTGAATTTTTACGGGAAACACAGTTTCCCTTAATTCCTTGCAGAGATTCCTTGTCCTGATCCTTCCGAAAGAAAATAATAAATTTATAAAGTTTTGTTGAAAGTGTAAAAGTCGAAATCTCACATGTTTTGTGATTGAATTGATACAGCTGTTGTGGTGGGAATACTACTTATAGTGTTAACACTACTTGGGGTGACAATACTACTTGTAGTGGGACCAACATTGGACGTGCCTTGGACAGTCCTTCAATGAATTCTTCCAAGAACTCTCACAAACGTTGAAGCTAGAACATCACACATGCAGCCTAAAATTGTTACCCCTCAACTCACATTCATGATTCAATGGCATTATTGGAGATACCAAATCATTTAATTTAAGCTAACTATTCAAGGATTATTAAGGGACTCGTTGTTATTTATTATTATTATTATTATTACAAATTTATAATAGGTAACAATTTAAGAATATGATTTTCAACTACGTGTCCAGCATTTTAAATTTTGCATATATGATAAAATTTTTAGTTTTCATATTTTGTTTATTTGTTTATTTCAGCCGCTTTTTTTCTTCTTATTCTATATTTTTACAATCTAGGATATCTTTTTTTTTTTTTTTTTTTTTTTTTTT
>QLSR01001494.1:247385-281676 GCA_031780015.1 Citrullus colocynthis
TTTTAGAATTGCAATTTAAGAAGTTTTATGTATTTTCTTTCGTAAAAATTTGAATTGCCCCGTTTTTTCCTTTTTTTTACTCTATTTTCTTCTAGTTTTTTTTTCTTTTTTTTACTTTTTTTTAAACTTGATTTTTTAAAAAATGTTCATAAATACATGAAAATTATGGGCAAATGAAACATACTTTTCTGCCTGATTTAAAATTCAAAATTTGAAATTGTTTTCATAAATTAACCATTTAAATTTCAATTATTAATAATAATCCTTAATTTAAAATGAGACCAAATAGTGTTTTTTTCTTTTGGAATTTATTAATTCCTTAAATACATGAAACTTCTCATCGAACATTGATTACGGGATTAGAAATATCAAAGTTTGATGTTCTAAGATTTTTTAGTTGAAGGAAATTATTATGGGAATCCAAAATAAATTTCTATTTTTCTAAAAGGATATTTTCAGGGTGCGATCATATTGGTACTAATGCACCGAATCCTATCAGAACTTCGTAGTTACAAGAGTAGTACTAAGTTGGTGACCACTTGGGAATTCCTCGTGTTGCACCACCTAAAAAAATTAGAATGATGTTTTCAAATATAGTAAAATGAGCTAAATTATTTACAAATATAGAAAAATTCTAATATCTATGAACGGTAGAGTGCGATAGACTTCTATCACTTAAGCGTTAGAATATCGCAATCTATTACTAATAGACAATAAAATTTTTCTATATTTGTAAATAGTTTGATATTTTTTCTATTTATATTAATTTTCTTTAATGGTTCTAATGCCACTTATAATTGTTAATTCATGTTGTATTTCTAAAATATGAATTAATAAACATGTAACATATTAAAATAATGTAAAATAATATTTTGTGGACCTTCTTGATTTTTTTAATTGAATAATAAAAGATAGGTTTCGGTAACCTTTTTCACGGGTGTTGTAGGATGCTAACATATTCCCTATACAGAAATGACTCATGAACTTAAATCTGAATTTTCATAGATAAACATTTTTTTAAATTAGGTGATCAATCATGCCTTAAATATACCAACGGATTGCATAACGTAGTGGATTAGCGTGTTTGACTTCAGATCAAAAGGTCGTCGGTTTGACTCCCATTGTGGCTGTTTTTCCTAATTTTTCTTCGTCCGCTTTGCATCGCGATCACAACATCAATACATTAAAATCAATTAATTATTATGTAACATGACATTCTATCTCAAAACTTTTTTTTTTTTGGAATATTTCAAAACTAATTAACAATGTTATAGACATTGTGAGATCTCTTTGACATTTTAAATGTAGAATTCTCCCCATGCTTCCTCCCCAATTTGTTTATATGTTTATGCAATTTTAACTCTTTAATAAGTTCTTGTTTTGAATATTGGTAAGAGAAGTTTTCTCTTATGCATTATTAAATTAATTATAAAGCATTAAAGCATATGGATGATATGAAATTTATAAAATTTTTAGAAAAAGTTTACACTAAAGCTAAATTTTTTCTTCCATTTTATAAATCGAATAACGATCCATTTGTGCACCGCTCAAATTTATTTTCATACAAAATTTTTATGAAATTCTTTATAGGTGGATTGTTTTCAAATATACCAAAATGAACTAAAATATGTACAACTATAGCAAAATGTCACGATAGACACAGTGATAGACACAGATAGATGTATCTATCAGTGTCTATCATCGATAGATAGTAACATTTTACAATTTTATTATTTAAAAATAATACTTTTATTTTTTGTTAATATTAGTGAAACATTAGCCAAAATTGAAACGGTAATGGTAAAAATTACAACATTTATACAAGTCTATAGTCAAATTTGATTAAATTGAAAACTTATTATCCAAATTGATTTGACCTAATAAGTTCATAGTCAAAATTGATTCTTCCTCTCCTCAAAATTTAAAATATGATCTTTTTTTAGTTCAACAAAATTTGGTGTTAAAATATTTCTACCTCTTGCCTTTCAATTAGAGGATATGTATTTAAAATAGTTGAATTATACTCAAATTGACGACTATATTATGTGTTAAATTCTGCAAAGTGGGACTATTTTTAGCTAAAGAAATTGTTTGAGAAGAGTTAGTATTTCAAACAACATTTAGTTTGAAATCATTTTGTTACAAGGATAATAAAGAAATACATTCAGTTGAAATTTAGTATGATTTAGCTGCTTCAGATTGAGGGGAAAAAACAAACAACAGAGCATAAACAAAAATAGTGATATTTTCAGTCTGATTCGTTGGACCCATTTTCTTGTTTTGTCCCAATTATTAGTGGTGTCCTTTGGGTTTGGATTTAAATTTTGGAGATTAAAATACAAGAAGGAGCTTGTCGACGTTGATACCTTTAATGTTGACAAGGAAGATAAGAAGGAATGTTAACTATATGTTATTTAACACTAATTTTTGTCTACTAGTTTATGGCAATTCATTGTTTTTTAGTTGTTTGTCGTGTGCCTTTTATACGGCAATATGTTTTTCATTTTCACCTTGTTTCGTAATAAAATGTGCAACTTTATGATAATTTGTCATTTATTTTGATTGAAAAATTGTTCTGTCCTCTACTTTTTAATTGACGATTTGAAACCCAACATTTCAATTACAAACCTTTTTTCAAAAATATATATCTCATCTCCTATTCCGCTCATTTTATTATTACTAGTTAGAAGACACGTGCATGCACGTGATAAAAATCTTTTAGGACAAACTTTTCAACAAATATACTTTTAATTAAATTTAAAAAGTAAATATTTGACATTAAATTTAATGGGTAGAAAATATATATGTGTTTATATGATTATTTTATAAATTATAATGAATATGAAATGGGTTGGACGACAGTAAAAAATAATCTAAAATATAATTTTCTAAAGTGAAATATAAATAATTGAAAAAATTTAAATTTTTTTTTATTTTAAATTGTAAATACTGGACATAAAGTTTGAAGGTAATAAAAGAGTTAAAATGAAGTGAGAAATTTTTATTTTAAATGTTTTTGAGTAAAATGAAATAAGACATTAAGTACATTTCTTTTTTCACAAAAAAGATGTATATGAATTTAAAATTTACTTTACTAATCACAAAAAGAAAGCTTAGAGACTTCATAATGAAATATAAGAAAATAATAAAAAAAAGAAAAAGAAACAATACACATAAAATATAAAATGATATGAGGATTGTTGGGAGATCTAATGTCAATGAAGGAATGTAAAATTAAAAAGTGAGGAAAAGAAAAAAGGAAAAAAAAGATACAAAAAGGTAGTATAGAACAAGGGATGTGATTTGAGGGCAAAATAATGTTCAAGGGAAAAGAGAGAAGCTAAAATTTTTTCCCTCGTAACCCTTTTTAACATAGTGTAGATTATTATTATTTCAAATTCTTGTGTATCAATAATGTTACTATATTAATAATTGGGCTCTTTTCAAATATAGCAAAAAGAACCAAAATATTTACAAATATAGCAAAATTTCACTGACTATCTAAGATAGACCGCAATAAATCGTGATAGACTACTATCTGTGTCTATCATGATCTATCGCAGTCTATCATCGCAGATGAACTGTGTATTTTGTTATTAGTTGTAAATAATTCCCATAGTTTTTCTATTTAAGATAATTTTCCTTAATAATCTGATATATTTGAACCATTTTAGACTCTTATATATGGATAATTAAATAACTTAATGAAATTTTGATGTAACATCCTTAGTTTTTCAGCAATTTTAAATGTAATCATCTTAAATCGATTAGATTTATGGTTCTTTAATTTTTCGTTTGGAGTGAAATTAGAGAAGATAATTAATTTAAATTGAGTTGATAAGAGAAATTTGGATTTAATTCAAAGGGAGGGAATTGGTGTTTATTTTGGATTTTCTAATTTAATTAGAATATGGATTTCTTAATTAATTAGATTATGGAATTTATAATTTAATTATAGAATATGGGTTCTTAGATTAATTAGATTATGGAATTTTTAATTAATTAAAAAGGGTAGTTGCAAAATGGGCAAAATAAGTTACTAATATTAGACTCATAGCCCCAGACTTCATTCATTATATATGGACAAAGGTTCTATGTGGACAAAACACATCCATTAAAAATTTCAATGGAAGTTCGTTCACTAAATGTGAAGAAAGATATATTTCGACCTCGAGATAATAATAAAGAACTTTGATGTAATCTTTTTGGTGTCACTTCCAAAAGGCCCCATCAAATAATATTCATAATTATACCGATCTTTATATAATTATACCGATCTTTATAACTATTACTACTAAAGCGTAGTATTAGCGGCAAAAACTAGGTCGATCCACAAGAAAGCACAAACATTAGTTTCTCAAAGCTAACTATTTAGTTAAAATGATAAATGGGGGATTTTGTGTGGTTTGAGATTTGAATATGCATGAAAATAAAGTGCAAAGAAAGTAAAAGATAGATGTGCAATCAAACATAATATTCTAGCTTAAAGGAATGGAACTACCTAATGTAATTTTGATCATCAAATGATCAAAGCATGATTTTAACTTCTTATCTCTGCCTAGTGCAATTGATTAGAAAACCAATGGTCTAGAATACCAAATTAGCCAATTTGATTAGATAAAAAGCATACTAATCAATTTAACTAACCGCATTACACTCTAAGAATTATGCTAGGATAATCCAATAGGAAAAGCCTAATTAGAAATTTAATATGATTTCTCCTATGTTGATAGAACAATGCTCTTTGTTTTCGACCACAAATCACAAGCTCTATCTAACCTTTTGCTTCTTAGATAACCTATAATTACATGTCACATATTATATGTTAATCTAAAGCGTTGAATTGCATAATCAAACATTGGTTGTCAATCAATAGCAAGAAAATGTCATTCATGATTAATAAATCCAGAGTAAACCCCATAGGCAAGATATCTCAATCATATTATCAAAATACTCCCAATAATACAATGAGTTCTTCCAAATCCCCTAAACAAGAAAACTACAGATGTTACACCTTCCCATAATGGTGAAAAAGATAGAACCCAATATCATTATTGCTTGATTACAGAAAGAAGATGAAATAAAACCTAAAAACTAATGCAGTAGATGGATAGAGAGCGAAGAGAATGAAGAAGACAAATGGTCATGCGCTCAAAATGGCCACCTAGATCAAAAGATATGACCTAATTACCGAAGTGCAGTTTTTGTATCTGCGCAATAGCGTCGTGGTGCTATGAGATGTCGTTGTAGCGCTGCACCATCTTTTTGCATTTTATGAAGAGAGTCGTGCCACAGCCTTTAGGGCACCGTGACGCTCTCACCTGGGGGCAATTTTGTTGTTTTCTCTTTTGTCTGAAGTCTCGAATGCCCTTTTTAGCTTCTAATTGCTCCGAATTAACCTTAAATGACCTCGTAACACTCAGGATTGGAGTGCATGTATTACTCGATATCCTACAAACATAAACACTTAAGCACAATAAATATTATAAACAAGAAAAGATTAGATGCACTAAGATAGCACAGTTTGGGTGCTACCGAACATGCATTTTCAGTAAATTTATTTACTAAATATAGTTCTTCTCCAACAAAAAGACATTGGAATGAAATTAAACATATACTCCGTTATCTCCAAGTAACAATCTATATGATTTTGTTTTATTCAAATAAATCGAATTTTGATCTAGTTTATTATGCAGATTCTGGATATTTATCTAACCTTTTCACATGTGGATGAACTACTATATCTTGGCGATCAGTGAAACAGAACATAATAGCTAGCTACTTATTCAAATCATGCTGAAATTTTTGCAATTCACGAGGCTAGTCAAGAATGTATATGGCTAAGATCAATGACTCAGCACATCCGTAAATCATGTGGTTTGTTTTTAGTAAAATTATTCCAACAATATTATATGAAGACAACATAACATGTATAACCCAAAGCAAAGGAGGAATATTAAAAGAGATAGAACAAAACATATTTCATCAAAACTTTTCTATATTCACGATCTTAAAGAAAATGACGACATCACTGTACAATAAATTTATTCGAAAGATAACCTAACAGACTTATTCAAAATCATTACAAATTGCAACATTTGAAAAATTAGTACACAACATGGGAATGTGACTTAGAGATCTTAAGTGATGTTTTCATGAGAGGAGCAAATATATTGTATTCTTTTGGGAGTATTAGATTATATGGAATATGTACTATTTTTCCTTCACTAGGTTTTTTCCGATTGGATTTTTCCTAGTAAGGTTTTAACGAGACATATTTCATATGCATATATATAATGGGCATCTAAAGGGGGAGTATTATAAATATTATATACAAATATTATATGTCTATACTTAGTGTCCAAAGACCAAATGTCACTTCTTCATTACCCCATGTGTCATGCAACAACCCATGCTTAGTGTCCGAGTGTGCCACATCCTAGCTAGAAGCCAAAATCCCTATAAACAAGTGGTCATTTTTGTGGATTTTGTACACATATTGGTGAGAAATCCAAAAATATTGGAGAGAATTTAGAGAAAATTTCGTATTTTTCATTTTTGTTATTTTATTTTAATATTATAATTTCTTGGTATTTTCATGTTGTGTGTCGTTTTGCTCCTCAATTTCATAATATTACTTTTTAAATCTCAATTATTCTTTCTAAATTTGGTAGATTTTATTTTAACTTTTTTTAAATCAAATTAAGTAAAAAGATATCAATGCTTACTCTTAATTTTCAATGAAAGGATTATTTTTAATTCTCATTTTCTTAGATTTTACCTGTGGATTTTTTTTAATTAATTAATTTATTTATTTTTAAATAAAGATTACCTGTGGATGTGTTTGACTAATGAGATGATTGTGCAATGAATTAATGATCACTTGAAATTTAATTTACAAAGTTTATCAACAATTTACAAATTAGTCTAATTTGGACTAATTCAGGTGAGTTTATCAAATCATTAAACGTACATTTGTTGGAGTGAGATATCTCAGTACAGATCAAATTTTAGCAACATTTTAAGGAGAATATTTATAATTATAATAATAATAATAATAATTATTATTATTATTATAATTATTCTCTGGATTTGAAATTGAATTAACTACTACAAAACTCCTTATAATAGTTATATTTATTTTAATCCATGTTATATATTTTATTATATTATATGTAAAATTTTATAGCAGCAACACAACACCCTATTTTGGTTTTGTGATGGATGTTGTTTGATGCCAAAATTAGGATGTGGAAAAAAAAAATTGACTTTTATGTGACAACGATAATAAATTTGTAATTCAGAGAAGAGAGAACCTATAAAACAAAGTCAATGAGTTCGGATGTCAGAGTTAGAATGAAAATTCTATAATAGAGTTATAATGATATATTTATAAAGAAATTTATCAATATGATTCATAATCCTAGGAGGATTAGGATATGAATTTCTCGTAACCCTAAATAAGTTTGGATTATCCCAATAAGTAGTTGGCCCTCTACTTATTGAAAACAAAGCCTACTTTATCTTGTTCTTATCTTATTTCATCTTTTCTTGATTTTTATCTTATTTCGTCAAATTCAAATTTACCTAGGATGTCTATTCAAACAGTTCCCTAGATTTTTTATTCTAACAAATAATAAACTCTTGATTGTGGAAGATGCTTGGAACCAGGATATACTAGAGAAGGAAACCTTCTAACCTCGTAGACTTGCTTTGGGGAGGGAGTTGAATTCGTGGTTAATGCAAATTAGTGAAAGATGGACCTTCCCTATAAACAATGGAATGGACAACATTTTCGATAGGCCTTCAATATAGATGTCATTTCTCTATTAAGTCCATGAAATAGCATATCTCCGGCCGAAAAAATATAGGAAAAACGAGAACGTTATCAAATAAGTTTAAAGATGTTAAATTTTAATTGAGGATTATTATTATTATTAGGCAGCCACATCATTAAATAATTCTTTCTATAAGAGGCCCTCATTTTTCCTTTATTCTTCAATCTCTCGCATTACATCCTAAGATCACAGATTTCCACTAATGACCAGAAGCACTAGTACTATGTCGTCTTCTCTAATCTTCAAGCTTGTCTTCCTCAGCCTTTTCTTCAGTACTCTACTCGCTTGTAGCTTCGATTCTGATGATGATGACAAACGTATAAAACATTCGAAGTTATGGATACCAATACTTATGAAATATACGTTGGGTTTTCTTTACATTTTTTTTTTTTATATATAAAATCTTGCAGATTTATATCGTATACATGGGGACCAAGGTAGAGGATCCTGATTCGGCTCATTTACATCACAGGGCAATGCTGGAACAAGTTGTTGGCAGGTTCATATTCGTGCAAACATAAGTTTTTCTTAAAAAAATTGTTTTGGAGTTTGTGCCTAAAAACACGACCTTAAACAAAACCCTAATATGAGTATGATTTTAAGCCCAATAAGAGAAACATTAAGCAAAGTGAATTTCAGATATAAACACAACATATCTAACGACTAAAATCTATGTTTTAAAAGTTTATAGGTCAAAATAGAACGAAACGTGAACGTTTAAGAATAAGAATAAATAAAACAGAACAAACCCAAAAATTTAAAACCCTCTATACTAATATAGAGATGGTTTTGTTCTACAAAACACGAACCTTCAAAGCATTGAATATTTTTATCACAAGAGTTACAAATTATCTTATAATATAGAAACGAAAAAAAATCTTATAATTTGTTTAAGATCGTGTATGTTTTTATTTATTTATTTATTTATTTTATTTCAGTACTTTTGCTCCGGAAACTGTGGTTTATACCTACAAAAGAAGCTTCAATGGATTTGCCGTGAAACTCACCAAAGGAGAAGCTAAAAAGATTGCTAGTATGTATAATAATTATTCAACATCGTATTATTTCATGATTTATAGAGTTGGTTTAAAAGATTGAGATAGAATTTGAGATATGTTTTCAGGTATGGAGGGTGTGGTGTCTGTGTTTCAAATAGAAACAACGAACTTCATATGACAAGATCATGGGATTTTCTTGGTTTTCCAGAAAATGCTCGTCGTGTAAAAAATGTAGAAAGCAACATAGTGGTCGGAGTTTTGGACACCGGAATCTGGCCGGAGTCTCCCAGCTTCAATGACGAAGGTTTTGGTCCTGCACCATCCAAATGGAAGGGCACTTGCAAAGCCGACAACTTTACATGCAACCGGTGAAGTCTCAAAACCTTATTTATCTATTTTAATTTAAAATTTAAGTATTTTTCTTATACATAAATATTAAAATTTTAGTGAGACAAAATTAGAAATAAAATAGAGAAATTATCAAAACAATAACCACGCTTTATGAAAAATCGTTAAAATATAGTTTTTCTTGATGCTTTCAAGCCTAGATCAACCAGTAAGTTTTGTATAAAAAGTTAACTCTTTCAACTTATATTCAAACTAACGATTCTCTTGGACTCTTTTAGTGAATCTCAACAGGATAAGGATCAAGATTTGCATAATTTTCAAAATCTTACTTAATTTTTCCGATCTTTCCTAAATTTAAAAATGCACTACCAAATATTATAGAATTTGGAGAAAGTTATAAAGATAATTGGTAAATCAAGAAAGCTAGAAAGAATTGATAATTGGATATAAGATGAAAAATTATTTTTTAAATTCAAATGTCGGTGTCGATCTCGGTAAAAAAATACTGAGAAAACCCATTTTAATGAAATTTTCAAACAAAGTGCTAATTGGGAAAGGTAAAATTTAAAAGAGGATTATTACCCCGATTTTCCAAAATAATTTGAGTACTCACTATTTTGTTAAACAACATTATTCTTCTAATTAGTTGGACAAACGTTGCTTCATCTTGTTTCCTCCAATGTCACTAATTAGTAATTAAAGAAGCAAATGATTGGTGTTGTATAGAAAAATTGTTGGAGATCGAGCATATCACATTGGTTATTCGCTTCGCCCTGGTGAAGTGGATAGTCCAAGAGATACAGATGGCCATGGGACGCACACTGCGTCGACGGCGGCTGGTGCACAAGTGAGCCAGGCAAGTTTGGATGGGCTCGGGTTTGGCACGGCGAGAGGAGGTGTCCCCTCAGCCCGCATCGCCACATACAAGGTATGTTGGAAGAAGGGTTGCCCCGATGTCAACATTCTTGCAGCATTTGACGACGCCATTGCCGATGGAGTCGATATTATATCTCTATCAGTGGGTCCGACGAAAGTGCGATGTTATTTCAGTGATTCCATTGCCATCGGATCTTTCCACGCAATGAAGAAAGGAATATTGACATCCAATTCTGCCGGAAATATAGGTCCAAAATTCTTTACCACCACAAGCTTGTCTCCATGGCTTCTTTCTGTGGCTGCAACCACCATGGACAGACAGTTTGTCACAAAAGTGCAGATTGGCAACAATAATAGCTTTCAGGTCATATTATTTAATTCTCTCTTTTTTTCTAATTTTTTATAATCATAAATAATCATGGTATGTCTCTCATGTTTCAGAAAACAAATAAATATTTATAATCTTTTCACCAAAGTTTGCAGGGAATTTCAATTAACACATTTGATATGAAAGATCAATATCCCCTTGTTGCCGGGCCTGATGTACCCAATACAGGTTCTAAAAGCTCCGGCTCAAGGTAATTAAATAAGAGAAATTATCTTAAATGATCACAAAATTGTCGAAAATATTTATAATTAATAGCAAAATACACCGTCTATCTACACCGCAATATATTAGTTTATCACGATAGACCATGACGCAGATAGTAGTCTACATTTGAAAAGAGCACATCTTATAAACATTTTAAAAAAAAGAAACACCTTTTCTACCGATTTATTTCTTCTTTTGTTATGTGCTTTCTAAAAATAATTTCAAAATCTAAATCAAAATTTAAAAAATAAGAAACGCGAAAACCATACCTGAGAAGTTGTAAAAAAGGATGCACAATATAAAACTAAAAAGTAAGGTTCCGTTTAATAAACATTTAATTTTCTTTTTTTTTAAATTGTGCTTGTTTTCTTCCCTTTTTGTTCATAATTAATTTCTATCTTTCCTCACAATCATTTGACTTCATTATTGTTGTAACTTTCTATTTATCTTGGAGTAGTCGTAGGGTTTGAAAAAGTATAAAGAATAACATTATTTATGTAAAAAATTGAAACAGACGCTGCCATAAGAACTCGTTGAATCTCAACTTGGTGAAGGGAAAAATCAATTATATATATATATATATATATATATATGATAAAGAATTTAAAAAGGGCTGTCACTTATTCAGAGTGAGACCTCACACCCTTTGTAAGACACATAAGTTATTATTCTTATATTAGTCAATTGATTTTGAGATAAAACTTCGTGTTTGTCTAATATGCATAGTATTTTAGCCCATGAAAACCAAGTAGGCATTCTGTCCAAAAAAAGAAAAGAAAAAACATCTGAAATTCGATCCAAGGAAGTACCATCTTGAGGGGCATGTTGTGTTAGATTTAATTTAAATTTAATGTTATCATTAACATGACCTATGTACACTATCGTTTAGCCCCGTTATTTTATTGGCCAATTGAGTACAAGGTAATTTCTCTAATTAAACACCTCGATGGGAGTTGCCTATATATAAAGATGAAACCCTAGAAATTTTTCATTAAGAGATCGCCTAATTAAGTTCAAAAGAAATGTGGGGAGAAAGAAATACAATCCCTTACAAGATCATTATCATGGATCAAAGTACGTTACTCTTACACACATGTTATAGTGGAAATCATCTAGTTTAGGCTTTTATGGTTTTATACAATGTTAGGATTTTATTATATAATCATGCAAGTTAAAACTTACATGTTTAGGATCCCACATTGAAAAGGTGAAAAGACATCATAAACATTGATTTTTAGATGAAACCTCATTTTTATCTAATAATATATATATATATATATATATATTGAATTATTTTATCAATACTAAAAGGGTTAATCTTTTTTAATTTTTTCTTTTTCTTTTTTTAGTCAACTATTAATGAATAGCTCTCCTACTGCAACCATTCTCAAGAGTGACACAGTGCTTAGTTCGTCTGTTCCTCTAGTTGTAGTTTCCTTCTCATCTAGGGGACCTAATGTTGTAACCAAAGACATTGTCAAGGTTAAATAATATATTTGCTGGTTTTAATTGAGAAGGGAAAAAAAATAGTAAACCTTGCCTTTCTATATATACTCTTAGCTGAGTGAGATGATTCGCTAGTTTGATGAACTTTGCACAAATATTGCAGCCAGATTTGAGTGCCCCAGGAGTTGACATTCTAGCGGCATGGCCTCCAGTTGCCAAAGTTGGTGGAATTCTTAGAAATACACTTTTTAATATAATCTCAGGGACGTCAATGTCTTGCCCACATATCACTGGAATTGCAACGTATGTTAAGACATTCAATCCTACGTGGTCTCCTGCTGCCATCAAGTCAGCACTCATGACAACTGGTAATCATGACATTCACGATGTGACTCTAAATTAACACAAATGAAAAATAAAGAAAGAAAAAACTCACCCATCCACCGATCAATAATATACTATAAGTAATTCCTATTACAAAGAAGCACCATCTTAAAAGAACATGATAAGAATATCTTAGAATCTTGTAAGATAGATAGAAAGTTTTGAGATGAAATCTCATTTCATCTAATACATCTTTTAACTTCCTAAACTAGGTGCCTTAATTTTGAGGTTAAAGAATATTCTTAAAATCCACTTAGATACAAAATATAATAAAAATATACCAATTCAATCAACACTTACATGAAAAAAAAAAGAAAAAAAAAAAAATAAAAACTCAAAAAAAAATAAATACATGTCTCTAAAAAACAAAAAAAAGAGAAAAAAAAAAAAATAAAAACTCAAAAAAAAATAAATACATGTCTCTAAAAAACAAAAAAAAGAGAAAAAAAAAAAAATAAAAACTCAAAAAAAAATAAATACATGTCTCTAAAAAACAAAAAAAAGAGAAAAAAAAAAAAAAAAGTTAATACAAGTTGCTCAAGATCCGATATTGAAAAGATGAAGACTCACAACATATGTAATACAAGCTCGATCATACTAACTACCTACAAAATTTATGCAATGACTTTTGTTAATTATGATCCATTCACTTTGTACAGCTTCGCCCAGAGGCAGAGTTTGCATATGGATCAGGCCATGTGAACCCACTGAAGGCAGTAAGACCTGGGTTGGTTTATGATGTAAATGAAAGCGACTACGTCAAATTCTTGTGTGGTCAAGGTTACGACACTAACATGGTTCGGCGTATCACCAGCGACAATAGTGCGTGTACTTCTGGAAATATTGGTAGAGTATGGGATTTAAACTATCCTTCTTTTGGACTTTCTGTATCTCGTTCGCAAACTTTTGATCAATACTTCACAAGAACTCTCACGAGTGTTGCGTCTCAAGCATCCACATATAGAGCTGTGATTTCTTCCACAGAAGGGCTAACCATCACAGTGAATCCTAATGTTCTGTCATTCAATGGCACTGGATATAGGAAATCTTTCACACTGACAGTTCGAGGAACAATTAAAGAGTCCATAGTCTCTGCTTCTTTGGTGTGGAGTGATGGTGTACACTCTGTTCGAAGCCCTATAACAATCAATTCCCTCTAGTTTAGTTCAGCCTTTAACATAAAAAAAAAAAAGGGTTTTAGAATAAAGAAATGAAAAGTGTGGGAGAAGTATTCTCTTTGCTTCCTCGACTCTTTTCATTTGGTTTGTTCGTTGCACTCTAGATATGGTGGTGGCGACTTGTGAAATAAGGTTGTGTGTACTATTACAAATATTAATAAGTAGTATTCTGATCTTGCTCATGATCGTTGATTTGTTTACATCCTTTGATTCGTACCGGAGATAGTAGCTTGAGTAGCTGATTTAATATGTCTACTATTTTATGGAACTTGACTTTAAATAGGGAGCTGAGAATGCAATTTTACAAGATGAAATTCTCTCATTCCCATATAGGAAAAGTAAATGAGTAATTCTCTTAAGTGCTGATTTCGAGACTTGAACAATGGAGTCCCGCCCTTTCATTGGCTCGAGGAGGACTTAATTTATGGGTGAACCATAAAAAAGTTATTCATTATAGGAATAGTAGTACTTAAGAAGAACTCGTGAAGAATCGACTTATTTGTAATGATTGTATTCATGGACGCAACTTGTCCTACATTGCATAAGATTGCAACTATAGGTCTATAATGAAATGTCTTATAGTTAACGAATGAAGATTGATTAATTAAAGAGTTTAGTTAATTAGTTTTGCATGATTGAAACTAATAATAATCTGTAGGCCCTTAAAGTCACTTTCCTAGCTCATAATGGACAAACAAGGATCAACGAATGTTGAAAGAATTTTGAAATGTTCAAATTAATGTGTTAGATCAAGGAAAAATCTTTATTATATTTGATACCATCATATATGAGTATTAATGTATTAAGTTACATTATTATATATTTAATTTGAATAAGATTCAAATTAGAAATATATTATCTGTGATAAATAAATTATTTGAATATGATTCATATAATTGGTATTTTTATTTTAATATATGATATTAAAATTTTAGTATTTGACTAGGGTTTCCCTAATGAGGTTCCTATAAGTAGGACCTTATAGAGGTGAAGAGAGATAGATCAGTAATTCTGAAATTCTGCATCATAGAAACTTTTTGCAGACTCCCCTACTCTCAAGAGAAATCCCAGTGAAAGTTTCTTGTGATTTTTCCTCTTTACCTTTGCTTCTTTCAAGGAGGCTCCCACAAGCCTAATTCTTGCCAGAGTCATAGCAAGGAAAACCTTGTGGTGGTGATTACAACTGAAGAAGAGGTAGATTGTGAGAATTCTTTGTGGCACGTACTACAAAGATAATATTTGCTTCACCTTCTCTTTAGTTTTGTCTTATTCTAAATAAATCAAAGAAGCTCCAAAGCTTCCATTGTAGGACTGAAGAGTTCAATCCCTTTAGTTTTTTAATGTCCTAATGGCATTAATTAAGTATGAATTAATATTAACTATGAGTTGCTTGAGACCATTAGAAAAATCTTGGAACTTACCTTGAATTTCAAGATAATTTCCTGACTCAAGAAAATTGGAAAGCCATGTCTTGACCTTGGAAGGTCGGCCTCAGATGGCACACCCTCTCCCAAGTTACCCTCTTAACCTAGGAAAGGATGTGAGGACAGTAGAAATCGACATTTTTATGACATCCACTCTCAACCCGTACTCCTCTTAAGCTCATAATTTATAGCACTTGATAAACAATTCATAGTCCACATACAACAACATTCCCAAACTCATAAACATGCTAAACTTAATTTACATACTTTCATTCATTCAACAAACTCAAGTGTAAACATCCCCATGACTACAAGTTCTCACTCCCCAAAATCCTCTTAAGTTTTAACTATAGACAACAACTACAAACTATATAGTTGGATTAGACGAGGTTGGTGTAAGCTAAGCATCGCAGTTTGCTCACTACTTGGAAAAAAAAAATCAAAGAAATCTATGAGCCCTGCCTAGTGAGTGACATGCTTAGGAAACTTTATTTAGCAAAAAAGTATTAACAAAAAAACATATGCTCGATAAATAGATAGCAAATCATCAAAGTAGCTTGTCATGAAAACTTATAAACATAGTTTTAGCTTTTAAGATAACCTTAATTGAGGTGGAGCGAAACTCAACACTACTTCATGTTGAAAACAACCTAGTTAAGGTGGAGTAATTTCAAGACACCCAACGTCGAATAACTTTATCTGTGTGGAGTAATCTCAACACAACAACATCAAATCTCTCTCTATGTGCACATAGGAATAACTAATCTCGGGCTGCCCATGTACTTTCTCATGTCCTTCAATACTGAGGTCCCATAATGGTATTTAGGCTGCCAATATGCCTTCTTAATGTCCTTCAACATTGGGGACCATCTTTTAACATTTTAAGAGTAAAACATGCTTTTTAAAAATAAATCAATAATAAACATGGGTTCATGAATTCTCAGAGTTCCTCAAATTATTTATCAAGTAAACATGCTTTCATAAAACTTAACATAATAAAACAACTTGCTTCATAACTCAAATTCAAGTCCAAATCATGCTTTAAACTCATGATAGGAAATTCATATTTGTTCAATGAACTTGTGAGAAAACCACTTTAAATCATGCTTCAAGAACATCTTTGAGCATACTAGAAATATTGAGTAAATAATTCATTTTAAATAAAATCTGTCACAGTGGATTATACACTTCCCTTAGCTCTTCTTGACCTAAAACAAATTAACTTCCTTTGATAAGTTTCCTTAAAATCCCCTTAATTCATAACTTAAGTCATTTGGACCTTAAATATGGAATTTCAACTCAGAATAACTCACCATCTTCCAAAAACTTGATAAAAATATCAAATATAGCAAACTGCCCTTAGGCGTGTCCAACAGCCCCACACAGCTCACACACAGCTTTCCTAACTCATCATGTGCGGTAGATCACGCACAAGTACTGCCCCTGCACATACTTGCACTCGTGGGCGGCAGCTTCCGCACAGATAGAGGCAAAATATCCTAGAATAGGGCGCGCGCGTCCTTCGGTTATGCACACTTATACGACATCCATCACTTGTCTGCCGATACCCGCTTGATATGCCCACCTTGCCAGATGCCTGCATTATACGCCCACTGTACACACCAGCATGCTTTGCCCAACTGTTGTACACATGCATGATCGATGGCATGTCATCTCGCCAACTAGCTTCCCAAACACCTAAAATAACCTCTAATTAAAACTACTTCAGCCACCGATAGGGCTCTTCTGCACGCCTTCCTTCTTCAACCATAGCCCAAACACAGCCGGCAGCCTCCAAAACATTGTCTTCTCTTCAAGCTGCCAAAAGTAATATTTTTAGCTAAAGTTAAACTTTGCTACCTCTTACAAACTTGTAGGTAAATGTCTAAAATAGCTTACCTCAAAAGTTCAGCCTCAAATTATTTTTCCTCTACTAGATATCACTAAATCTTCCCACTCTAGGCTAGTTTGCTCGATAACATGAACAACCTTGAATCTCCGGTGAATTTCAACTTTTTCCTCTTCGACTTTCCTTCCGGAAGCTCTCTCTCTGCAACTAGACTTATTTTGGAGAATTTTGGTCGAAGAAATCTCAAATAGCACAAGTAGTTTGCGCAAACCGACCTTCAATGTCCGAGCTAATATTTATATTCTTTACTGGAACTTCATGCAAAAGCTTAACTTGACACCTCATGCTTACTAACGCCACACTTGACCTCAATTTGACACCTAATCAGATTTACTTAATATTAAAATATCATACTTATCCATTTAGAGAGAAATCATGAACACATCCCCCAAAGTTTCCTCTTCTACGCATGGTTGATCATCTTAGAGGTTCTCTTTTCCTTCTCTCGGCTACCTCTTTGCACGCAGCCTCCTATTGGCTGATGGTCACCCTTTTAGGACGCATCCTCCCTCTCATCCCCAACATCAAAGATGCATCATACCTTCTTGCTACTCAAGCATGCATCAACCAACACAAGTTTACACCTTAGAGACGCATCATTCTTCCTTTGTCTATCACTTCAAGCACACTAGTATGCATCAAGTCCTTTACTATACCACTTTATAGATGTATCATAGGTCTTCAACCTAGCACATCATGGACGCATCCTCCAACACTTGCACAATACACTTTGTGTCGCAACCACCTTATGACTTATGCTCGGATCCCCTTGGTCTTCAAAATCTTATAATGGTCCACTTTAGCAAAAACAAATTTCCAACTGGAAAATACAATAAATTCCAGACCCACTTGGTCCCTTTCAAATTATAAAGATATATGGTGTCAATGCCTACAAAATTGAACTTCTGGACAATTTACACATCAACTTTATATTTAATATTGTCGACTTGACCAAGTATTTCCAACCGGATCAATTTTCTCTTTCCACTTAAACTAGAGGAAGAGTTTTTCTTCACTTGCATGGAGCCAATTTGATGTAGTTTATGTTGGGATTTGTGCCCTAAAGCCTTGTAATTGATTAGTTAATTAATTAATTAGTTAATTAATTAATTATTAATTATTAATTATTAATTATGCAATATTAATTTATCCATTAACGAAAAAGTCCAAGGTTATTGCATGAAGCCTTGAACATGTATGTAATTGACATATGGGTGGATCATGTTTAAGAAATAACCTAAACGAACATGTATGTAATTGACTCTCTCAATGACCCGAGAGGAACTTAGTTTATGGTTGGATCATAAACAAGTTGTTCATTAGAGAAATCGGTGGTACTTAAGGATAAGAAGTAATTACAGGGGTAGAACGAACATTTGACCTAGCTATAATTATGAACAACTCGTGAAGGATTGACTTGCTTATATTGATTATATCCATGGACACAACTTGTCTTACAATGCATAAGAGTTCAACTATGGGTCTATAGTGGTTTGTCCTATAGTTAATGAATGAAGATTAATTTAATTAAAGAGTTTAATTAATTAATCTTAGATAATTGAAGCTTATAATATGTAGGTCCATAAGGTCCCCTTGTTAGCTCACCACGGACCAACAAGGATCAGCTATGTTGAAAGAAAAATTTGAAATGTTCAAATTTATGAGGGAAAATATTAATTGTATTTGATACAATTAATTACATGATTTATTATAAAGTTTATTTGAATAAGATTCAAACTATAACTTTATAATATGGAAAATTAATTTATTTGAATATGATTCAAATAATTAATTAGTTATTTGGATGAAATCCATATAAATAAATAGAGGGAGAATTAATTAATTAATTTGAATTGGATTCAAATAATTAATTATTTAATTTATATGAGATTCAAATTAAAGATTCTGCAAAAAAATAAATATTTAAATGAGATTTAAATATTTTAAACCATTTAATATGAAATATTATTTGGATAGATATATATTAATATTAGATATTATTAAATACTTGACTCAAAATCTTATAGAGATGTTATCCCAATAACATTAGGTGTAACCCATAGAGTTCTATAAATAGGGCCCTTGGGAACCCTCATAAAACACACTCTCTACAATAATAATCTTTTCCATTACTCTAAAACTCTTGCTCCAGAAATTCTCCCAATTTTCTTAGATCAGTTCTAAGAAAATTCTTTTCATTCTTTCAAGAAGCGGTTCCCACAAACCAAATCCTTGCAAGAGTCATAGCAAGGAAGACCTCTTGGAAAAAGAAGACTATAAGGAGAAGACTATCGGTTCGAGGAGAAAATTGAAATTATAGATCGGCAAAGGTATGATGCTTAACATTTTTCTTAATTTTTAGTTTTTTCAATTCTCTTCAGTTTATTATATTTCAACAACTGTCTTTAAAATTAATAGTAGAGTATTTTAGTTTTTTCACAATTCTTTGTAAATTTCAGTTTGTATAAAGTTATCATTGAGGTAACTTCTCTTTTAGACTGTTTTTTAAGCTTAGTATTTAAAGCTAAGTTTTTCATTATCGATGATAATAAGAAAACAGCAGTTTTTTTAAAAGTTGAACTTTCTCTCTCGACATGGTACACCAGTAACACTTACAACTCTTGTGACATTTACAAAGTAGACCTTATCCTAGTATCACCAGGATAAGACACCCAATCTTATCTATATACTGTAGACCTTTTAGGTTATTACTTCAACACGATTCACTTGTTGTTTCCTACATATTGTTCATGCTACATTAAATAACCTTGGATCTTAGTTTATTGGATTGAGTTACACAAAACTAAGTTGAATAAAATGACTCTTTATTTTATTGAATAAATGAACATTGTTTAGATTTAGGACATAAATTCCAACACTTGGGTCATAGATTTGCTAAATTTCTTGTTGTTGTCACTACACTTAAGGTGCCTAATGAACATCTGTGGCAGAAAATTACGAACCAATCAGACAAATCGTCATTGTTTGAAGCTACTCTTGTTGTCATTATCCAAAGCTCTTGTCAGAAACATTGTTGGAGAAGTCGTCGCTCGCTGCTCGCCATTCAAAGTTGTGTTTGCTGCTGACTGTTGCCGTCTTTCAGAACCTTTGCCCTTGTTTGAAGTTGCTCAGAGCCGTCTTTGCTTGCCATCTCCGAACAAAACCCCTTGCTGTGGCCGCCCGAAGTCGATTGGAGCCGTCACTCAAAATTTTTCGATGGTATCGCTCATTGTCCTTGATTGAAATTATGCACACACCGTAGTCGTTCGGATCAACGCTACTTGCTACCACCGTTCAAAACTACTCACCCTCGTTTTTCGAGATTACGCACCGTTGTCACCATCTGTTGTTCAAAGCCTTTGCTAGTCCACTTTATCTTGTATTTATCCTCTTTTATCTTTTCTTGATTTTTTGTCTATTTCAGGTCCAAATTCATCCATAAGAGGTTCTACTATTTATTTCCAACCAGACTCCATATGTGAGATTGCTCCATAAAATTCTCCTCCTTAGAATTGTTTAAGATGAATCGAGATTGTAAGAATGTCTTCATATTGTAACAATAAGGCAGGGCACGATTTTTTTTTTTTTTCCTTCTTTTTTTTTTTTACAAATCGATTTTAAGAATTCACATATTGTTTTTCTATACTTGATAAAATAATATTGTTTGGGCTTAGACATTTGATAATCATTTATTATTATTATTATTATTATTATTATTTGTTTTTTTTTTTCTTGAAATTGTATTTGTGTTTGTTTAATTTTTCTTAACAATTCATCTGTTGTAAAAAGAAAATCTCAAATTCTAACTAAATTTCAAAAACTAAAAATGTTAAATTATTGTGGCACCTTTCCCGCTTGTCTTTTTTAATGGTTACCAGAAAAGACAAACTCTATTTTGGAGGACACATTGCTGTTTTAGCTTCGGCAAAATCATCTAAATCTAAATATTTTTTCCTACTCCAATCTTCTATTGCCTTAAATTGGCATACTTCTTGGGAATTCCTTTCCGATCCTCACAAAATTGAATGAACAATTTCGAAAGTAGTGAGAGGGGGATGAAGAATTAAATAGAAAGCAGTGAGAGGTGAGAGGGGGATGGGGTCGCATCCATAGTCCCACCATGTGACATCTTTAATTAGAGCATATCATGTACTATATGATAAAATTGATAAAAAAAAATGATTTTGCTAATTTTCTTTTTTTTTTGTTGAAATTTAAGAATTTTTTTTTCGAGTTTAAAGATGATGGGTTTGAAGGATTTGAACCACCAATTTTGTAGTTGCTAGCACATAAAAATGTCATTGAGTTATGTCTTCTTTGATAGAAATTTAAGAATTTTGATAACTTTATTCAATGGTTAATTTGTGCATTGTTCAAATTTGTTGTGGTGCACATCTCTATTTTGTTTATTAATGAAATTATGAAGATTTTACATTTTTATTTTTTGTTAAACTTATTTTTCCTCAAATTTTGAAATGCTACTAAGTGCTTTAATGTTCATCAAAACGTGGGGTTGATAAATCCAAAGAGGGGTATATACTTAAACCAATCGAGTTATGCCTAGCTTCACGACAATGGGTTAAATTAGTATATTGTGTGTTAAATTTTGCAAAGTCGGACTATATTTGTCAAAAGAAAATATTTAAGTAAAATTAGTATTTAAACCCAACGTTTAGTTTGAAATCATTTTCTTACAATGATAATAAATAAATACATTCAATTTAAATTTTGTATGATTTAGGCCCTTCAAATTGAGTGGGAAAAAACAAACAAGAGACCAAAAAAACAAACATAAAGATAATTTCAGTCCTATTCCTTGGACCCATTTTCTTCTTTTATTGCAATTATTTGTTTAGATTTGAATTTTGGGAGATTAGAATACTAGGAGCTTATCGAAGACGATAGTTAATATTGAAAATTAAGGAAGATAAGAAGGAATGTTAACTATGTTGTTTTAATACTAATTTTTGTCTACTAATTTATGGCAATCCATTGTTTTTTAGTTCTTTGTTTTGTGCCTTTTCTATGGCAATTCATTGTTATGTTGTTCATTTTCACCTTGTTTCGTAATAAAATGTGCAACTTCATGTAATTTGTCATTTATTTAGATTGAAAAATTGTTTCGTTCTTTACTTTTAGTTAAGATTTGAAACCCAACATTTCTATTACAAATTAAAAAATTATTGAGAAAAATACCTTTTTGTCCCCCTATGTCTTAGGTCTTATTTCCATTTGGTACCTAAAGTTTCAAAACGTTACATTTTTAGTTCTTAAGTTTTGACTTTAGTATAATTTAGTCCTTAAATTACAAAATGTTACAATTTTACCCTTGAGATTTGACATTTTTTCTCAATTTGGTTAATAGGTATAAAGATTTACATTTTAAACATTGTTTGACTGAATACTCACTTTCAGTTTTTAATGTTAATATCTATTAATTGATTTAAAAGAATTAAAACGTTTATAGTTAATCAAAATTTTACTATTTTTTCATCACTATTAAAATTAAATTTAAAATTGCACTTCATAATTATTTAAATTAATTAATAGACATTAACTATATGATTTAAAGTGAGTATATAGTGAAAAATTGAGGTTAAAATTGTATTTCTTAAAACCTAGGGACCAAATTGAAACAAAACTCAAATCTTAAGAAAAATATTGTAATATTTTGATACACGTGGACTAAATTGAAACCGAACTAAAAAGTTAAATACTAAAAGAAACATTTTGAAACCTATGTATCAAACATAAACTAAATTCAAAATATAAGGACCAACAAAATTATTTTTTTCCAAAAATCCGAAGGGCATTACAAAAGCTTCGGGCCATTAAAAATATTTGTCCTCATATATTCAAAACAAAACTGCCAACTACAGGTGATAATATCTTCGAATAATTATTCTAGTTTAACTTATCTAAAAGTATTGTTAAATTTTTTTTAAAAAAATTAATAACATAGAGAAAATGTAGTATCATTTTTTAAAAGAATAAGACATAAAATTCAAAATATATAACTGTGTTTAAGATTGAGTCTCAACAAAAATTCATGAACAAAGTTGGTAGATGACAATCAAGTTCTTCAAATCAAGTTGAAGGATGAATTTACTGATGAGTTGTAATAATTGTGAGAAAAAAACTACAAAACAATGAATTGCCATATAAAAGTACACAAAAATCAACATTTTTTCTTATCCCTCTCTCTCTCTCTCCTTCTTCTTCTTGTTCTTCTTCTTTTTTCTTTTTTTTCTTTTTATTTTTTTTTTCTGTCAACATCAAACTAGTGATATTAAGATATTTTTGTATTTTAATCTTCTAAAATTCAAATCTAAACTATAAAAGGACATGCCAATAATTGGCACGAAAGAAGCAAATAGTCCAACCAATTACATTGGAAGTCCACTATTTGTTTTTTGTTAGTTAGGGTGAATTTGGTTAATTGTCCAAGAAAAAAAAAATCTGACAAAAAAGTATTTAATGAAAAATAGAGTTGTATGCTTGTTTGCTCTCTAATTTTATATGTGTTTGAAATCAAATTTAGAGCCAAAGGTGAAATTGGAGTCTAATTTTATATGTATTTGAAATCAAATTTAGAGCCAAAGGTGAAATTGGAGTCTAATTTTATATGTGTTTGAAATCAAATTTAGGAGCCAAAGGTGAAATTGGAGCCAAAGGACAAGATGGACATCCTAATACAAGATACTGGGCTTAAGGGAAAGACCAAAAGGAAGGGTGCCATGGGCCGAGCTTGTACCACGTTCGGCCTCAGCTATTGTCAAGTCAAGTTGAGCCTTAGGAAACCCTAAGGTTTCAACAAGTCCAGGTGTAGGGAGGTGTTTATGAGGAGAAAAAGATTAGGGAATGAGAAGAATAACTATAAATAAGTCGAAAGAGCACCATAAGTAACTTAGAACTTCTGACTTATTCTCTATTATCCTATTCTCTTACTGACTTAGGCATTAGAGACCTTTTTCTTTGTTTGCAGATCCTATCTTCCCTAAATAATAAATTTATCTCTCATCGGTAGGTCAGATGTGTTTTTCCTTATCCAAAATTTGACATTAGTATAAAAATTTTTTCTTGTAGGTTACAAAATCTAAATAGAATTCAAATATTAGTTTGGAAATAAACTACCAAATCAAAGTTCTTTATTTTTTTTTTCCCACTTGATCGATGAATTTAATGATCGAGATTGATTTGGAAGGAACTAAAAGTGATTATGCAATAATTTTAAACAAATTTTAACATTTTGTCAAATTGATTATATTAGTTGAAACAAAATCTCTTTCCAAGAATGTCAATTTGTAAAGTTAAGTGACAACTTTTGAAATTGGCTTCTTTCGGAATTTGGTGCATTGTCAAACCAATTTTTTAAAACTTATCATTTTATCTCACCTTAACATGTTTGAAGAATTTGAAATTCATTGAACTCTAATTTACCTCATATTTACTATACTAATTTTTTTAAAAAATGGTACTCAACTAAAATTATTTTTAAAGTTACAACAATCCATATTTAAGTTCAAGAGAAGGATATTTAATCTAGATAAAAACACTAAACATGACCTCAATTTTTCTCCTCAGAGTGGTTCCCAAATCATATACACATTTTTTAGAATAATGTACAGATGGACCAAAAGAGAAACCATATATACTTTCAATTAAATCTATTTATTTTCGTTATCCTTCAAACCAAATGTTGTGTTAATTTTTTTTTTTTTTTTTTTAAAGAAATGTTAGATCTTATTTGTTCTTTAAAAATGTTTAGACTAAAATCCTTTGATACTTTGTAAGTGTTGATGTCAAATTTTTGCCAAAGAAAAACGCACCTGACTTTCACGTGTCATCAACGAAAAATTTGTAATCTAAGGAAGAGAGTGCCAGCAAAACAAAGAAAAAGAGTTCTAATCCTAAGTCAGTATAAGAACTAGATAATAGAGAATAAGTCAGAAGTTCTAAGTTACTTCGTATGGAACCGTAATGGTATATAGGGGATTTAATATAGGGTTTATCTTAGTCCAACCAGGATTAGAATATGAGTTTTCTAATCCCAAATAAAAGAGGTTATCTTTCAAGCTAAACGGGCCAGGGTGTGCATTTGGCATGCCCTTTTCATCAAGCCTCGGTCAAGGATGAATTGAGGAGGTTGGTTTGGACTTTTGACCCAAATCATTATCTTTGGTCCAAATAGGGCATGGCAAGCTCTAGAGAGGCCGAGGAGGTTGGTTTGGCTTTAGGCCCAAACCATCATCTTCCCAAGGCCCAAATAGGTCATAGTATACTCCGATCATCAAAAAGAGAAGGTCAGCCTCGACCTCATCCTTAGCTGAGTCCAAGATCGATCACGATATTTTGGCTCAAAGTCCAATTAACCCTTTTCATGAAGCCCATTTTACCCTCTTGGCATGCTTGTAATTTTCCTTGTTATAACGTTTTTGCCCTTGATTCTAAAATCCACCCTTAACAGTAGGATTTGTAAGTCTATCGCTAAGGTTTATTTGTATAACTATTTCTTTTTTTATTCTTTTGAAAAAACAAAAATTAATACAGCTAAGTATTAACAAAGAAAACATCCTTTGCATTTGTTTTGTTTTGTATTTTCGGAAAAGAGGGAAATATGTTTTAGGGTCTATTTAATGATGTTGCCATTGAACAAAATTTAAGAAACTGCAAAAGATCGTGTGTGTATATATATATATATATATATTTTTTTTTTTTTAAATTAATCCTATAAAAACTACTTCCACCGCTAAATCTCTTTCTTTGTTGTCTAGTTTTTACCAATAATTTAAAAAACCAAACCAAATTTTAAAAACTAAAACAAGTAGCTTTTAAAAACTTATTTTTGCTTTTGGAATTTAGCTAAGAATTCAACCATGGTACTTAAGAAAAAAGATGCAAATCATTGTAAGAAATGTGGATGAAATAGATTTAGTTTTCAAAATCAAAAAATAAAAAACGAAATGATTACCAAAGGTTAAAATTTTGTTTTATTTATTTTTATTTTTTTTCATTTTCATGCACATACCCATATTTGTTTCTCTCCTCCCTTTTATGCCTATGGTATCTATTCTCTCCCCCGATCTTTCATTTCTCTCTCTCCTATCACTCTTCCATCCTCACTCTTTTTTAAATTAATTTTTTATCATTATTCTTTTTACACTACAAGAAAAATAGTCTTTAGCGACTAACTAGTTGCGTTGCTAAAAGTTAATTTTTTGTCGCTAAAAAACTTTACCGACCAAAATTATTCGCGCAGGCATTTATCGCTAAAGCCACGTCAATGAAACGATTTTGTGACGTCCCATATAAAAACGTCGCAAGATGCGACCTTTATCGGAACGTCGCAAGATGCGACCTTTATCGGAACGTCGCAAGATGCGACCTTTATCAGAACGTCGCAAATCAAAAAAAGTTTCAATTTGCTATTTGCGACGATTATTACGAAGTTGCCGTTTCTGCCTAACGTTACATGGTAACGAGCTAATTTTTCGTTCCTAGAGACCAGATTTCTTGTAGTGTCATCTTTTCCCTCTCTTTTATACCTATGATTTTTCTTCTCTCTTCTTTTATTTATTTATTTGTTTTTATCATTAATGAGTCTTTAATATTCACTTTTTACATCTCAATTTTTTTTCCGGAATTTTGGTAGGAATTTATTCTCTTCTAATTAACTAAAGAAATTAGTAAGATATTAATGTTTACTACTGATTTTTAAGCACATAATTTTTTAGTTCTCATTTTTCACATCATATTTCTTGTTTTTATTTATTTATTTGTTTTTATCATTAATGAGTCTTTAATATTCACTTTTTACATCTCAATTTTTTTTCCGGAATTTTGGTAGGAATTTATTCTCTTCTAATTAACTAAAGAAATTAGTAAGATATTAATGTTTACTACTGATTTTTAAGCACATAATTTTTTAGTTCTCATTTTTCACATCATATTTCTTGTTTTTATTTATTTATTTGTTTTTATCATTAATGAGTCTTTAATATTCACTTTTTACATCTCAATTTTTTTTCCGGAATTTTGGTAGGAATTTATTCTCTTCTAATTAACTAAAGAAATTAGTAAGATATTAATGTTTACTACTGATTTTTAAGCACATAATTTTTTAGTTCTCATTTTTCACATCATATTTCTTGTTTTTATTTATTTATTTGTTTTTATCATTAATGAGTCTTTAATATTCACTTTTTACATCTCAATTTTTTTTCCGGAATTTTGGTAGGAATTTATTCTCTTCTAATTAACTAAAGAAATTAGTAAGATATTAATGTTTACTACTGATTTTTAAGCACATAATTTTTTAGTTCTCATTTTTCACATCATATTTCTTGTTTTTTTTTCTAAATTTTAGAGTAATTACATTAGATAGCACTTTTTGGATTAATAATTAAGTGTAAAGCAATATTTTTTAAAAAAATTAGAAACATAACAAAATCTACTAACAAAAGCTTTTCTTCAGCTTGACAACATATTTAGTTGTGCAGTACATTTTTTTTTACAAAAGTAATTATATAAATGTATATTTGCTTCAGGTTTCGGGATATGGTGAAGGTGTTAAGGAGGTGTCAACTTAGTTGAAATGTCCCGGTGCACTTACTATTCCACCTCTAGTATCTTGTTGAAAATTCTACTAACAAAGGCTTTTCTCTAGCCTCTCTTTTATGCTTTCTCTTACCATTAAAGCTATCCAAAAGTATCTTATTCAAAAACAAAAAGTGTAAATAAATTTTTATTTTAGTTAAAAGAACCAAAAACAAGAAACAAGAAATATTTATCAAACAATTTATTTATTTTATTTTATTTTCAGGAAACAAAAGATACAAATGGTTATCAAACATGTTTATATTTCTAGTTCTTAAAAAAAAATAAAAAAATAAAAAATGAAAACCAAGAAAAACAAGAACGTTAACAAAGATGCACTATTTTATTTAGAAAGCAACTCGAACATCAAATAATTCCTTCTATAAAAGGCCCTCATTCTTATTTTATTCTTCAATATCATAGATTTCCACTCATGTGACAAGAAGCACTAGCACTATGTGGTCATCTCAATCTTCAAGCTTGTCTTTCTTGGCCTTTTGATCATCAGTACCGTGCTCGCTTCTCCCTTGGATTCTGACGATGATGAAAAAAAGTATAAACATTCAAAGTTATGGACAACTATAATTAATTATGAAATATGTTGGCTTTTCTTTTATTATTAATTTATTATCATGATTTTGTTGGTTATTTGATAAAACCTTGCAGATCTATATTGTATACATGGGGAGGAAGCTAGAGGACCCTGATTCCGCTCATTTACATCATAGGGCAATGTTAAAACAAGTTGGCAGGTTAGTTAAAAATAAAACTAAAGTGTAAAATAGAAATTAGTGGCAAGAGGAAACCCTTCATTTTTCCATATATTGATTGATTAAGAGAGTACAATATATAGGAAAAATGTGGGAGTAAAAACTCCTGCAAAAACTCACCCACACAATATAACTTCTCAATATAACAGGCCCTTCTAGAATAACAATTACTAAATGGGCCCTTATACATGGGCTTACATATCAGTCTCAAGAGAACTTAAATGGGATCTCTTAACACCCCCTGCAAACCAATGGCTGTGTTAGACACGACGGTAAGCTTCTGCTTAAGTTTGCTAAAGCTGACAGCAAACAGTGGTTTGGTAAAAATATCCGCACCCTGTTCAGTAGCTGGAAGATGACGAATAGACAATTTCTTACGGAAAACCAAATCACAAACAAAGAAAATATCTAATTCAACATGCTTAGTTTTAGAATGTAAAACTGGATTAACACTAAGATGTACCGCACTGAGGTTATCACACCACAACATTCGAGGAGAGGGAAGAGAAATACCAATGTCTTGAAGAAGAGAATGGATCCACACCATTTCTGTAGCTACCAAAGCAAGGCAGCAATATTCGGCCTCAGTACTAGAGCGAGAGATGATGGATTGCTTCTTGGAACCCCATGTTACCAAACAACCCGCAAAATAAACACAGAATTCGGATGTGGATTTACGATCATCAGGTTCAGAAGCCCAGTCAACATTAGCAAAGCCATACAAACTCATGGGAGAAGTAGGTTTGATCAAAATACCATGAGACAACACTCCTTTTAAGTAACGAAGAATACGTTTCACAAGTTGCCAATGTAAAAGAGTTGGAGAATGCATAAATTGACATGCTTTATTCACACTAAAGGAAATTTCAGGATGAGTAAAGGTAGCATATTGGAGAGCACCAACAACACTTCTATATAAGTGAGGACCATGAAATAACTCACCTTGTCGTGCCGAAAGAAGAGGTCCACTTACCATGGGAGTAGAAATCGGTTTAGCTTCAAGCATTTTTGTTCTCTGCAACAAAAAATCTATTACAGATTTAGACTGAGCCCCCATTAGGAGGATAAGAAACTTCCACCCCGAGAAAGAAACTGAGCTTGCCCAAATCTTTAAGAGCAAAGTGAGAACCAAGTGAGTTTATAAGATCATCCATTTCAACAGAAGAGCTTCCGAAAATGATTAAGTCATCCACATAGATGAGAACATAACAACATCCAATAGAAGTAATACGGAAGAGTAAAGATGTGTTAGCCTTTGATGTTTTAAAACCCAGAGTATGCAAGCAAGAGCTTAAACATTCATACCAGGCCCTTGGAGCCTGCTTTATGGCTTTCTTCAAGTGACAAACTAAAGGTTGGGAGCTGCGTACCTCAAATCCAGATGGCTAGTCCATATAGACATTTTCATGAAGAAGGCCATGTAGAAATGCATTATTTACATCAAGCTGTCTAATTACCTAGCCTTTCATAACAGCAATAGTTAATAAGAGACGAATTGTAACATGTTTTACCACAGGGGTGAATGTCTCATTATAATCAATACTAGGTGTTTGATGAAATCCTTTAGCTACAAGTCTTGCTTTATAACGAGCAATAGAACCATCTGAGTTCTGTTTGATTTTAAAGACCCGTTTGCAACCAACAATTTTCTGATTATTTGTTTTTGGAACTCCCAGGTGTTATTGGTTTGTAAGGCATTAAATTCAGTTTCCATAGCATTCTTCCAGTAGGGATGTTTTAAAGCTTCTTGAAAGTCACAAGGTTCACATTGTGTATAATCTACCAGATATACTTTAGGCTTAAAAATACCATTCTTACCTCTAGTCATCATAGGATGTGTAGAAACAAGTGAAGGGTGTGGTTGTGAGGTCTCCTGTGGACTTGGAGCAGCTTGGTCAGCAGAAGAAGTGGTAATACTGTCGTTGATAGGAGCCTGGTCAGCCTCATTACCTGTTTCTAAATGATACACATTAGTAGGATTCAGATGATCAGACGTGTCAGAGAATGTACCAGCATTTATCCCGACTTCATTATGATTCTGAGGTAAAGAGGCAAGGATAGAAGAAACTGGAGAAACTGAAGTATTAGTGGATTTAATGGATGTGCAATGTTTAGAAAAAGAATTATAAGGAAATGAATTTTCATCAAAGAGGACATGACAAGAAATATAGAGACGTCCATCAGAAGATAAACATTTATATCCCTTGTGTAAGGTACTATATCCAAGGAAAGTGCAAGGTTGTGATCGTAAGGATAATTTGTGAGATTGATATGGTCGAAGATATGGATAACAGGTGCACCCAAAAGTTCTTAGTGAGGAATAGTTTGGTTTCCGGCCAAATAGCTTCTCCAAAGGGCTCATGGAATATAGAACAGATGTAGGAAGTCTATTTATGAGGTAAACAGATGTAGCAAAGGCTTCATCCCAAAATTCTAAAGGTAAGGTGGCTTGAGACAAAAGTGTGAGGCCCATATCCATGATGTGTCTATGCTTTCTTTCAACAACGCCGTTTTGTTTAGATGTATAAGGACATGTAACTCTATGTTCTATTCCATTGTGTACTAGGAAGTTAACAAATGGTTTGAATTCCCCGCCCCCATTGGTTTGAAGACTAATAATGGGCTTGCCTAACATTTTTTCCACAAGAAGTTTAAATTTCTGAAAAGCACTAAGAGCTTCGGACTTGGTTTGGAGAAAGTATATCCATGTGTATCTACTATACATATCAACAAAGCTAATATAGTATTGAAAACCATTTTTAGATGTTTTAAAAGCGGGTACCCAAAGATCACAAACAACTAATTGCAAAGGAGAATGATACTGAGTTAAGGAACAAGAAAAAGGAAGGGCATGATGTTTGCCCACAGCACATGCTTCACAAAATTTCAGTTTATTTATATTGATGCTTGGTGTTTTGGTATGTTGAAGTACATTTTGGATAATAGACACATGAGATGGCCTAATCTCCTATGCCAAACATCAATAGGAGTGATTATGGGAACAGAAATATTCATAGAGGTATTAAGAACAGTAGATTGAGATACAGCAGAGGGTTGCTTGTGAGTTGGAGAAATATTGAAACGATAAAGACCTTCATGGAGCACCCCTTGGAGAAGAATTTGGCCAGAGACACGATCCTTCACATAACAAACATATGGGTGAAATTCAAATAAGACATCGTTATCTTTAGCAAATTTTGAAACACTGATAAGATTTTTGGTTATGGAGGGAACATGAAGAAGATTATTTAAGATAAGTGATTTAGAAGGTACGATAGATGAATTAAAAGAAGTGGAACCATAATGAAGAATGGGCAAACCTGATCCATTCATTGCATAAACCTGATTTCCTCCATCATACTCAGATCTAATATAGAGGTTATTAAAGCTGGGAGTGAGATGATTGGTGGCTCCCGAATCCAGATACCAATTGCTATCAAGGTTCAAATCTGGGGAGGCAATCATAGCAGATATTTGTGGTATACTATTCATAGTACTGGATGGGGAAGACAAATGGTTAGGAGAAAAACCATTAGAATTTGTTCTAGGGGGTACATATCTAAAAAAGCACCGATCAGCACTATGACAAAATTTAGTGCAAATTTGGCATTGTGGTTTGTTCATGTTTCCTCAATTATTATTCGATCTACACCACGATTCGATCTGCCTCCCCCACGGCCACCTCGTGAGTTATTCTGATAGTTGTTATTTGTATTTTGAGTATGGTTTTGTGTGGTGGTATCATGTTGTTTTTCATTGTTTTGAGTAGCCAAGTGAGCTGAGGGCAGAGATGTTTCAAGGCTTATTTTACTTTTATTTCTAATTTCTTGAGTAAGGAGGAGGGAAGTAACATCTTGAACAGTGGGTGAATCTATTTTAGCAGAGATAACAGAGACCATCGACTCATATTTTGATCCTAAACAGGCAAGAATATACATAATGTGATCATCCGAAGGGATTGGTTTCCCAACAGAGGCCAACGCATCCACACATTGTTGAACTTTCATGAAATATTCTTTTAAAGGCATGGCTCCTTTTTTAAGTGTATGAAGTTTATTTTTAGACTGCATAGCCTGAGTAAGATAGCGAGCTGAGAAAATACCTTGGAGTGTAGTCCAGATTTCTCTACTAGAAGTTGAATTTAGCATTTGGTTGAGGATATACTCACTCATTGGCCCAAGAAGCCACGAGGATATCAGTCGGTCTTGGCGTTTTCACTTCTTATATTCCGGATTTGGAACGGATTGTCCTGCGAGTGATGAAGTACCAGTTGCAATTGACTGGGGGTTTGTCATTGCAAGGAATTTCGGTGATGGTTCTGCCTCTTCATCAAGAAAATGTTCGAGATCATATCCTTCCAGAGCGGTGATTACCTGAAATTTCCACAGTAGAAAGTTGTCATCGGTTAATTTTACAATATTGATTTTGTTGCCCAAACTAAACATATGAGAGATGGTTGAGGATCCATCTGATCCTTCGGAAGTCATGGATGAAGAGTCAGAGCTCATAGTGAAAGAGGAGCCGATTTTCTTCGATTAGGGTTATGAGGAGCGGGATGGTTGCGAGAGGAAAGTAGAAAAAAAAAAAAAATTTATGGTTTCATAATGTCTTTTGACAGAGGCTCTGATACCAAGGTAAAAATAAAACTAAAGTGTAAAATAGAAATTAGTGGCAAGAGAAAACCCTTCATTTTTCCATATATTGATTGATTAAGAGAGTACAATATATAGGAAAAATGTGGGAGTAAAAACTCCTGCAAAAACTCACCCACACAATATAACTTTTCAATAACTGGCCCTTCTAGAATGACAATTACTAAATGGGCCCTTATACATGGGCTTACATATCAGTCTCAAGAGTACTTAAATCAGCTCTCTTAACAAGGTTAATACATTCATGCATACATGTAGCTTTTTTGTTAGATTTTTCATTTTTTTTAGAAAAAAAAAAATTGGGTTTTGTGCCCCAGAAACATGCCTTGAAAAAACCACAATACAAACATGATTTTAAGTCAAATAAGCGACAAAGTGGATCTGAGAACATGACTGGATCAAAATGATTATTTTTAAAAAGTCTAAAAACAAAAATGAACCTTTTGAAAGTTCATAGATCAGTATAGAATAAAGATGAAAGTCTTAAGAATAAAAATGGACTCATATTATTTTATAAATTTAAGGATACAAATAGGACAAATTCGAAAGTTTATAAGCTAAAATAAGATTTAAATTTCCTGTAATAATATAGAGAAAGATGGTTCTGTACCTAAAAGACACTAATCTTCCAAGTATTGCATATTTTTATCACAAGAGTTACAATCTTATAATACAATTTTTTTTTTTGAAATTATTAGATTCTCACCATATTAATTGTGGTAAGAAATTATTGTAAATCCCGTATGTTTTTTTTTTTCCTAGCACTTTTGCTCCAGAATCTGTGGTCCACACGTACAAGAAAAGCTTCAATGGATTCGCAGTGAAACTCACCGAAGAAGAAGCTAAAAAGATTGCTAGTACGTAATTATTATTCAATATCTTTTTATTTTATTTTTAGAAATGAAGACAGAATTTGAGATATGTTTTCAGGTAAGGAGGGTGTGGCTGTGTTTCCAAATAAAATGAACAAACTTCATACGACAAGATCATGGGCTTTTCTTGGTTTTCCACAAAATGTTCCTCGTATAAATCAAGTGGAAAGCAACATAGTTGTTGGAGTGTTCGACAGCGGAATCTAGCCTGAGTCTCCTGTCTCCACCATCCAAATGGAAGGGCACTTGCCAAGCCTTCAACTTCACTTGTAACCGGTATTTATCTGTCCATGAGGTTCGGTAGTTTTAGAAAAAAAATTAGATGAAAAGGATACTAGCGTATGAAGTTTCAAATAAATTAGGGAAAAATGGTAGGTTTTTTTTTTTTTTTTTTTTTTTTTTTTTTTT
>QLSR01001494.1:281924-293911 GCA_031780015.1 Citrullus colocynthis
TTTTTTTTTTTTTTTTTTTTTTTTTTGTCTTTATATGAATGACAAAAAGTCGAATGGTCAAATTGAATGGAAAAGTAAAGTGCCGTTGATTTTGATGACATTCTAATATTTTTTGGAGAAAAAATTATTTTTTTAATATCAATTTGAATTATCAAACTTACCCAGAAGCCAGAAAACAATATCTTACGCGAAAGGCGCTCTCTGTCATTTTTTCCGTAAAGTTCCGATCGGCACTTTTCAGGAAACATGATAGAGTCAATTCCTCTCTGATAAGTTCAAGCATATCGGGAAGTAATTGGCTCTTAGTCACTTTTCCCGTAAAGTTCCATAAAGTTCTCATAATTCCTTCTCGATAAGTCAAGTATACCACCAGAAAGGAATTGCCTATCTGTCACTTTTTCCGTAAAGTTTTGATTGAAACTTTACGGAAAAATGATACCAGGAAAACAATATTTTTTAATTAATAATTCAAACTTACACTAAAAAAATAATTTTTTTCAAAAAGAAATGGTAAAATGCCGTAAGCTCTTGTCCATTCCGTTCAGTTTGACTAATTGACTGGGACAGAAAATGTGACATTCAGATAAAGATAAAAAAACTACTCATTTTGCCTAATGTTGCTATATGCTAATACTTTGAATCCAATTACTATATTTGCAACTGTCAAAAAAAAAAAAAAACTCCATTTTTCTAATTTATTTCCAAACCACCTGTTTTTTTTTTTCAATTTATTTTTGAAAACGGCACTATCTCTCTAATTAATCCCTTAATTAAGTGTTATTAAAATCTAGTGAATTTAATTTATATTTCTTATTTTTAATTTACTTTAAAATTTTGTATTTTTATTACTTTTATTTGATACAATTTTTGATATTATGAAGCTTAATTGAATATATATTATTTTTAACACTTCTTAAATTTATTATGAACTAGAAACTAATATCTAAATTAACAAACATATGTTTTTAAGAAAAAGTATAATTTTTTTGTTGCACGATATAGTGTATAAGAAATTATATATGCATACATATATATAATGTAAGTTAAGCCAAGGATATGTCCATTGTTGAGCCGGCTCAACGGGGTGATCCAAAGATGGTCCAAACGGGTTAGACCATGGCAAGACCGCTCTCCAAACGAGTAATTTATATTAATAGATTAGGTCGGGTAGACCCCGCCAAAACTTTAACTTCAAGCTGAATTTGAATCGAGCTAAAGTTGGGTTTAGATAATCAGCCTTTTGGCTACAAGCCATTCATGAGGCTAAAAACCACCAATGCAATATCATAGCTAAAAGGTTTTTATTTTTATTTTTATTTTTATTTTTTTATTTAAGTATTCATAAGGCAAGAGGGATTAGGAGATGCATTGAGACATCTCTATTAGGTAGACACTTTTCTAGCATCCTCATCACGCTCCCCAAGACTAAAAAGGTTTCATTGATTGATAAAACTATACAAAGTGAGCTAGTGATAAGCTTGGTACAAAACAACAAAAGAGCAAAAAATTAGAGAAAGGTCCGCTAGTTTAGAGATATAGTTGCTACATCATATGAAGAAAAAAATGTACTTTTTTTACACCATAACAAAAATAAATTAAGAATTTCTTCCCACAAATGGCGCATAGGTCTGCTTTTGTCCTTAAAAATTTTGTCATTTCTCTCTATCTAAATGCTCCACAAAGTAGCTCCAATGAGGTTACAAAGAAGGGTGCTTCGCTTGGTTGAATTTTTTTTGTTGTTGAATAATGAGTAGATTAATAGCTTCTTCAATGTTTTGGGGGCATATATTACTGCTCTTCAAATAGCCAAAAAAGTCCCCAAATAAATTGAGTAGTTGAAAGTAATAAAAGATGCTCGCCATGGTCTTTACATAGAATACACTAGTTGGGGTTAATGTGACGAGAAGGATGCCTTCTTTGAACTTTGTCTAAAGTATTGAGGCTCTTATGGAGAAGAGACTAGATGAAGAATTTACACTTTTTGGGAAGATCATTCTTCCATAAAGATCCCACATCAACGTTGATAGGTTGTTGTTGGACGTTGTATAAGTTGTCCTTGAGAGATCTAACCGTAAAGGTCCCATTATGTGAAAGGTTCCATAATAGTTGATTAGGACCAGAAACAGAGGAAGGAGGACTCAGTGAAGCAGAGACATCAGACGACAAAATCAATTCCCTTTCTCAAAGTTGTCTTCTAAAATAGGGATCCCAAGTTTGAGAGTCATGATTCTAAGCCTCTTTAACAATGATGTACTGACGGTTAAAGATAGAGAATAACCGGGGATAAAAATTCTTTAGGGAGCCTCTCGTCGTCCAGTTGTGGAACCAAAACAAAGTTTTAGCACAGCCTCGAATACATCTCCGAATATGACTGTTGACATGAGAATTGTCCTTGCTAATTTGAAACCAAGGTGCACGAGCATTGGCGTGGGAGTTTCTGATAGGAATACCATCGAGGGAAGTCTGAGAGTATTTACTGTCAATTAAAAGCTTCCAAAGATGGTTAGGTTCATTGTGATATCGCTAGATCCATTTTCCAAGAAGAGCATCATTTGTAACTCTAATTCTGTCAATCCCGAGGCTACCTTTGTCTTTAGGATGCATTATAAGATCTCATCCGATTAGGTGGGAACCTCCATCGTCTTTAGTACCTTCCCAGAGGAAGTTTCGCATCAGCTTCTCAATCTCTTTGCAGACAGATATAGGAGCATTAAACAATGATAGGTAATAGGTTGGTAGATTGCTAAGAACAGCCTGTATGAGCATTAAATGACCTCCTTTAGATATGTGGGAATGTTGTTAGCCAATAAATTTCCTTGTATGAGCATTAAATGACCTCCTTTAGATATGTGGGAATGTTGCTAGCCAATAAATTTCCTTTCAATTTTTCTCAGTAATAGGCCTCTAGAAAGATGGAGATTTGGGATTGCTTCCAAGAGGCATACCGAGGTACTCAAGAGGAAGGTCAACAGTAGGACAACCCCAAACGGTTTTTAAATTCAATCTCTTTTGTAATTATTACTATTATCTTTTTTAGGATAAACTATTTTGTAATTATAATAATTTATCTATTGCTTTGATAACCATGTTTCTCTCGTACTATTAACGAAGTATGCTTCTAAAAAAAAAATGTAGATTTTCATGAAATTTTGCAGGGAGTTTCAATTAACACATTTGATATGAAGGGTCAATATCCCCTTGTTGCTGGGCATAATATACCTAAAAGAGGTTACGATAAGGACATCTCAAGATAATTGAATTTGCATTTAAAAGCTATATATTTATAGATGTATTTTTTAGGAGAATCAATCTTATTCACGTTATTAAAAGAGAAACATAATTTCCACCAATTTATTTAATTTTTACACCAATGTTTTTAAAATCTAAAATAAAATGTGTTTGTCAATTTAAAACTAAAAATAAGGTTTCGTTGGATAACCATTTGGTTTTCTTTTTTAAAATTGGGATTTCATCTTTTCTAAGAAGCATTTGATTTCATAGCTAAATTCTAGAAAAGAAAGATGGCAAGTTTTTTTTTTTTTTTTTTTTTTAAAAAAAAAAACTATATTTTTAGTATAAGAAAATTGGTGTGGATTTTGAAAACTAAAAAAAAAAAAAGTAGATGTAACAAAATAGAGAAACGTATATGTTGATGTAATGTTTATGAAACTGATTTTCAAAAAATAAAATCAAATAGTTATCCAGGGATTTAATATGTAATTATACAACATCTGTTTATGTTAGAAAAGTTGTAGGGTTTGAAAAAAAAAAAAAAAAAAGAAAAAGAAAAAGCTAACGTCTAAAAATTTGAAACAGTACTTGCCTTCGCAACTCGGTGAATACCAGCTTGGTGAAGGGAAACATCGTTATTTGTGAATCGGCTTTCGGTCCTGATGTATTCTCTACCTTGGATGGGGCAGCGGGTGTCATTATGATGGCAAATACAAGAGATAATGAATCGTCCTATCCTTTGCCTTCTTCCATTCTCGCCGCAAACGATATCATTTCCATTTACGTTTACATTATGAAATCAACTCGGTACGTTTCTCCATAAAAATAGTCCTTCCATGCAACTTTTTTTTCCATAGGTTGTTTGAGAAGACTAAACGATGTGCTTGATAGTTTTACACAATTGCAACGATTATTAAAGAAAAATATGATAGAGGATCCTACATTGAAAACACTTGAAAGTGGTGACATTCTTTATACAATATATAAGTTACTTATGGTTTCATCTCAAAACCAACTAACAATAAAAAGACTAGGTCATGTACCTTATTAAGATTGTGAGGTCTCTTACTTTTTTCAAGTGGGATCACTCAACATGCACTAATGCCTCTTTTGGTTCATTATTCTTGGATCGATCTCAATATTTTTAGATTTGTTTAGCTTTCGTGAGCTCTAATATATACTATATTAGATAACTTGAGATTGTGTCTTGTAATTATCACTTGGCAAAGAAAAAATTTGGTATCTAATCCTAGAATGATTAATCGAAAGAGGCACCATCGCATGATAAGGATTTGACATTGGAAAAAATCAATAGACCCTACAATGTTTATAAGATAGATGAACTACTCCTTTTATTACCAATTGGGTATGAGATGAATGACATTCATTTAAGAATAGTGAATACAAATTATTACCATGTTGAGAATCCCACGTTGAAAATGTGGAAAGATCTCGCAGTTATTGATCTTGAGATGGAATCCCATTTTATTAATTTTTTTTTAATTATTAACTTTTGATGAGAATAGCTCTCCTACTGCAACCATTTACAAGAGTACCACAGTGCGCAATGCGTCTGCTCCTGTTGTAGTTTCTTTCTCATCAAGGGGACCTAATGCTGTAACCAAAGATCTTATCAAGGTTAAATTTATTTAAACGTTGTGTTTCTATATTCTTAGGGTGAGTAAGATGATTAATCAACTAGTTTCATGAACTTGAACAAATGCAGCCAGATTTGAGTGCTCCAAGAGTCGAAATTCTAGCAGCATGGCCTCCAGTTGCCAAAGTTGGTGGAATTCTTAGAAATACACTTTATAATATAATCTCAGGGACGTCAATATCTAGCTCACATATCACTGGAATTGCATTGTATGTTAAAACATTCAATCCTACATGGTCTCCAGCTGCCATCAAGTCAGCACTCATGACAACTGGTATTATCACATTCATGATATGACTCAATTAACAAAGATGGTAAGGATGGTTAGGACTTCTCATCTTTCTAACGTGGGATCTTCAGCATGTCTCCTCAAATTGGTGTCTCTTTGGATTGACCATTCTTTGATATGATCTCGATCTTTTTTATCGAATGCCTGTTTGGCTTCATGGGCCATAATACTATTAGATAAAATGGTATGAGTTTTTGAAAAGATGAGGAGACCTCGCAATCTGTTATAAGATAAATTGGTGTTACTTCTATAACTAATTGATTTTGATATGAAAACTCATTTTATCTAAAATAGTATTAGAGTCCATGAACCCAAACGAGCATTTATAAATAAAAATATATAATTCAAGAACGGTGAACCCAAGATGCATTTGTTGAGAGGAATACTATGAGAAGTTATTATAAATAGGTTTGAGATGAAACTCATTTTATCTAATAAAGATACCTCACAATATTTATCTAATACAAGTTTGATCACACATACCAACAAAATTTATGCGACGACTTTTGTAACTCTTCTCCATTCATTTTGTACAGCTTCGCCCATGAATGCTAAGTTCCATCCAGAGGCAGAGTTTGCATATGGCTCAGGCCATGTGAACCCACTAAAGGCAGTAAGACCTGGGTTGGTGTATGATGCAAATGAAAGCGACTACGTCAAATTCTTGTGTGGTCAAGGATACACCGATTTGGTTCGAATTATCACTGGCGACAATACTGCTTGTACTATTTTCAAAACTGGAAAAGTATGGGATTTAAACTATCCTTCTTTTGGACGTTCTGTATCTGGATCTCAAACCTTCAATCAAGACTTCAGAAGAACTCTCACAAACGTTGCGTCTCAAGAATCTACATATAAATCTATAATTTCTGCCCCAAAGGGTCTCACCATCACAGTGAATCCTAGTGTTCTGACAGTTCGAGGATCACTAAACCAATCCATAGACTCTGCTTCTTTGGTATGGACCGATTGTGTACACCATGTGAGAAGCCCTATAAAAATCAGGTCTGTCTAGTTTGGTTTACCCTTTGAAATTAAAAAAAAAAAAAAAAAAAAAAAAAGAGTATCACCATCACAGTGAATCCTAGTGTTCTGACAGGTCGAGGATCACTAAACCAATCCATAGACGCTGCTTCTTTGGTATGGACCGATTGTGTACACCATGTGAGAAGCCCTATAAAAATCAGGTCTGTCTAGTTTGGTTTACCCTTTGAAATTAAAAAAAAAAAAAAAAAAAAAAAAAGAGTATCACCATCACAGTGAATCCTAGTGTTCTGACAGGTCGAGGATCACTAAACCAATCCATAGACGCTGCTTCTTTGGTATGGACCGATTGTGTACACCATGTGAGAAGCCCTATAAAAATCAGGTCTGTCTAGTTTGGTTTACCCTTTGAAATTAAAAAAAAAAAAAAAAAAAAAAAAAGGGTAAAAATAAAGAAATGAAGGTGTGGGGGAAGTATGCCCTTTGCTTCCTCTCAACTCTTTCATTTTGTTTGTCAGTTGTCATCTACTTAAGGCGGTGTGGCTTTTGAAGTCATCTTTATGTACACTATCACTAATATTAATTAAGAGTATTCTCTTTTCTTATAATCATTGATGGTTTAGATCTTAGTTTTATAATTTTTATAATTTTAATTTTTTAGTTTTTGAAAATTAAGTTTACTAAAAACATGCTACCAATTTCACCATGATTTTTTAAAAAATTATTTTAAATGACAAAACTGTTGAAAATATTTATAAATAATAGCAAAATATCACAGTCTATCTGCGATAAACCGCGATATATCACGATAGACTACTATCTGTGTCTATCATGACACATATAGACACAGATAGTAGTTTATCATAGTCTATCGCATATATGTAATAAAATTTTTCTATATTTGTTCATTTTTTTATATTTGAAAACAACTTTTTTTTTTAAGAATAGTTTTAAAAAAAGCTTTTTCTTTTTTAAAATTTAATTATATACAACTAAATGTTATATATACCATATAATTTTTGTTTTTTTACTGTATTACCTAGTATAAAATATTTTAAAATCACCACAAACCTCCCTTTCTCTTTTCTATTGCAACTTCTAGATTATTATATGATAATTATTTTTCTAAAACTTTTTATATAGATAGAAATAAAAATAGATAGACTAGAAACGATATTTTTATCTCAATAACACCGCAGAGTTAATGTAATTGGGATATAGATGGTGAAAGAAGGGCATCTGACACATAATGTAACATGGTACACAAAATGTTACCACAATCACAAGGACAATTAGTAAAGCAAGATAAAAATACTGAAAAATAAAATACAAGGTTTAGTAGTCTAGTTTGGTCCAATACCACTTACATCTCTTGGGGCACAGTGCTTAGGGGAGATAATTTCAATAATATAAAGTAAAAGGATTACAACGTTGTATTTATCTGTAAATAGACAGTAATTACGTACATTGACACACAAATAGTCTAATTTAGTGAAAGATCACTTAGGCTCCTTCTAAGTGTGACACTCTCTCTCAATTAAACTTAGGCTTTCAATAAGTGTGAGACTCCCTCTCATCAAAATCTTGGATCTATGTGGTTTTGAAGATGCGCTTTCACTTTATTTAACATATCGAGGCAGATAATTACCTAATTTCTTTTCAAAGCACTTCAGAACTTTTGTTAAACTGTTTAGAGAGCAAAGATAATGAGTTTGTAAGTGATTCTTCTGATTCTCCTAGTTTATCTTCAGGCTGATAATTTATGGAGGATTGTAGAGGAATGTCTTTATTTCTTTTGGAAGGTTTCCTATCAAATGTCATCTAAAAAGTAAGCAAAGAGCCAATCAATTCATCAACCTTCATTGTTGTAATATCATGTGCTTATTTAATAGGTGTTCCTTTAATATCAAACTTATTTGGCAAGGATCTGAGACCTTTGCTTACCAGCTTTTCTTCCAACATCTTCTCACCCAAAACAAATGATACATTCGCTATATCAAGTAAGTGAACCTTAAGTTTGGAAATCATTTCATTTTCAAGCATTTTCAAACTTTCAAACTTGTAGTTGATAGCACTCAAAATGTGTTATCTTGCCCCGCTTAATTCGGGGCTGTTCATGTATTTTATGTGTTTATTTGATTGTTTTATAGGTTTCGAGCACCTAAGAGGTTGAACGAGGCATTAGTAATGGAATGGAGCTAAAACGATCCAAAACGGAGCTTAATTGCATCAACGGGGAAAGAGAAGGTCAAAATGACAAGTTTTGCCCCTGTCGCGTTGTTCACAAAATGCCTCAAATTTGTGAAAAGCACATAGTGATGTGGCGCTTCGTTTCTGATGCGCATGAAATTTTTGTCAATGCTCGGTGCTATCGCGATTTTTATAAAAGTTGTGTTCTGTCACTTAGGTCAAAGGACTCCGATTCCAGCCGACTTCCATCAATTTCTCTCCTTTTTTCTTTTACTTTTTGGTCAGTACATGTATCCAACCTCTACCCCGCTGATCAGTATGTTGATTACCTACTAAGGTATTTGTATCTAGCTTGGGTTTTAGGAATTTTCCTCTATTTTAATATGCTTATGAGCTTTTGAACCAGAATTTATCATGTTTGTTGGATTCAATTCTGTACTTTTAGATTATGATCATATTATTGCACGCTTATGGATTTTATGAATGAAGCTTTGATTAACATTTGATACGTGACATCAATCTTGTGTTAATCACTAAGTAAGAAGCAGTAGGGTTAGGTTAGCTTGTGAATCGAACACGATAAGTATTGTTCTAATCAACCTAGGGTTGAATCAAAAGAGTATTTAATCATGGCTTTTCCCAATTGAATATTCCACCTGATGTTTCCCTAAAACTTAATGCAATTAGGACAAACTTGAATTCACATGTTTCTCATCAATTCACTTTGGACTAATTAGTTGATTAGGACAATTAATTAGCTTTTCCAACTAACTTGGTTAGGTGCAATCTGTTATCTTCTGTTTTGGAATCAAAGAAAGATATTTTATTTGAGTAATGAGAATTTAGTGATTAAGTATATTGAAGAGGAAAATTTTCATAATAACCCAAGCTCGACATTTTTCTTATTGGTATCACAACTACACTCTTTAATTTTATGCAATTTAATTTTCTTGCAAACAACCAACCTCAAAGCCCCTCAGTTACCTCGAATTGCAAATTGTTTACAATATAGAAATTCAAAGGTTCCGTGTGTTCGACTTGGTCTTCCACTACTACGGTTTTGGTTAGAACGATTTAATTATTTGGTGCAAAATTGAGCGACAAATTTCGTCCGACTAATAATCAACAACTAAAATCTAGACATTTTGACTTTCAAGATTCATGAGCAAGAGCAAAAATGTCTCAAACTTCCTTAGTTGAGACACATGTGTTTATCAAATAGAACATATTTCTATCAACACCATTAAAAATAACATTGAAAGTACGTGAATTCTTCAGAGAAACTTCTTCCTCAACGTCAGTTCATTCAATTTTGGGTGTAGGAGCTTTTCCAACATTAGGAACAACAATCTGAAGAGGAGTCCATCTAGTTACAACTGCTTTCCAGTTGTTTTGATCAAATTTAAGGAAGTTGTCATCCTAGCCTTCTAATATGAAGTAGTTTGTTCCATCAAGCACCAAAGGACGAGTGGTAGATCTACCTTCTTTGATCCCATCCATTTTTTGAAGGTGATAGCTCCCTAAAGGAGCTATTATTCTTGGCCCTAATCATGTTAGTTCCCACATATTTAACGTTTTATCTAGTTCTTATATAGTAAATTGAGCAGAGGAGGCCTTTTGGACATTCTAGGTGCAATTGAGGTCAAAACAAAGCATTTAGAAACAATTGGGAGGCAAACAAAGAGATGCGAAAAAACAGGGCATGCTATCGCAGCTTCGTGTGATGACTAGGACAAAACTGGACAAATTCGTGCAAAGTTGTGGCACTGGTCGGCAGTGCAAATGACATTTCGATTAAGGCTTTAAGCGCCACAACACTACCCTAAAATTCTTTATAAATCCCTCATTCTCTTAGGGCAAAGAGAGACTGGATTCTAGAAAGAATGGAAGAACAATAGAGAAGCAGCCACCAACTTATTTCTTCTTCATTCCCTATCTTTTTAGTTTAAGATTTCATATTCTTTTTGGGTTACAATGAAAGCTTGGAGACTTTCGAACTTCTTCTACATCTTGTTTATGGATCTTAAAGGTCAATTTGTTATCCTAGTTTTGGAGCAAGAACCCATGTAATCTTGTGAAACTCTTTTTATTTTGAATTTAATGCACATTGATTTGTGTTCTTTGAATCTTGTTTGATTTTCAATGTATGTTAATGAATGGTTTAATTCCCCTACCCATAGATGTATGTTGTAGCTATTAGATTCCAAGCTTGTGCGTTCTTCATCGTTTGTCTAGCTTAGATAGCTCAAGTAGCAAGGGTTGAATCATGCACACTAAGGAATATAGGGTATCCATAGACCTGAAAATGCACGCTAAACCTAGGTTTAAAGATAAACTTGGTTAGTTAATTTGGCTATCCAATTAACTTAACCACACAATGGAATCATAGCACTTAATGCAAGTGTTCTTAATTCTATATGGACGTCATCGAACCTAATAGTATTAAAATATTTAGTTTAATTAGGGTTTAGGCTTTAATTTATAATAAGAGCGCTTACTTGGTACGACCAACGAGTTGGGTGCCTCTGCGCTAACAAGTTCGACTAGGCCAAGTAAGTCTTGTGAACCCATAAATTGAATGCATGCTTAATCAAGAAAAGTTGATGATTGAGACTGCATAGAACCCCTTTCTTGTTCCTAGAACTAGGATTTCCTATCCTAGGTTATATTTACACCCACTTTATTTTACTTTCATCCCTTTATTTTCTGCACTTTACCTTCTATGTCACATACAACCCCCTAAAAAAAGTTAACCATTTTAGATGTTTGGTAAAACAGATTGTTCTTTAATTTTTATAAAATCACTTCTCAATTTCTTATTAGGTTAAAAATCAACTCCATACTATCTTTTAAAAGCAACTTTTCAAAAAGTTTACGATAAAGCTTTCCAAAAAAAATGTTTTTTTTTTAATTTGTAAAGAACACACGACATTAAATCATGTCAAAATGAAGTTGTGAGAACGAGTAGCATATTTCGTCAATCAAGATTCCCACCTAACTTATAGTTAAAAATAATTGTATGTGTACCTTTGGGTTTATTTGTTGATTTTTTTTCTTTTTTTTTTTTTTTCAATTTTAGACTTCTCTTCGACAAAGACGGTACAAAATTTAGTATCTCTTTTTTTTAATTAGTAATTTAATTTTATCTTTTTATCTTTTGACTTTTTTTTTTTCAATTTTAGACATTTTCGGCAGACAAAACAATAAAAACAAAAGTTTTTCTTTTTTTTTTCTTTTCTTTTTTCCAGTATTAATAGTTTAATTTTGAACTCATACACACAATTTTCCAGAATAGATGGAATACAAATCATTTTATTTTTCTTGAGTCCAAACTTCTTTTGCAAAATGTTAGAGATATAGTTTTCTTTTACAAGAGATTAAAGCTTTCAAAGAAAATGAAAATTAAAGATTTTTGTTATCGGTAAGAAACATTGAATCAGGTCATAATCGAATTTTAAGAATTCACAATGTTATCGGTAAGAAACATCGAATCAGGTCATAATCGAATTTTGAGAATTCACAAATATCTTTTACTTGTCCTTTTAACTCTTCAAAATGCTTTAAATATTTTTTACGAAGAAAAATACAGAAAGAAAAATTAAGAGGTGGGTGACACTTGGAAATGTTTTAAATCTT
>QLSR01001494.1:293970-304972 GCA_031780015.1 Citrullus colocynthis
AAAAAAAAACGTAAACGTAGTGGCCCTTCAAAACGTTGTAATCCTTTTTGAAGGGAAACAAACACACAAAAGAGGTATGAAAACATGTGTTTTCTTGGAAATGTGTTTTGCCACATAATGTGCTTTCTTAAAATAGGTTTAATACCAATTACGATGTATGATTTTAAAAAAATCAATTTAGTAATCCATTATTGTTTGACTGGCCTGGTTGGCCGAAAAAGGTGCTTCTATGATTTTAAAAATTAATCTAATAATCCTTTATTGATTCAAAATTTCATAGATAAAAAACAAAGACCATAGAAAAATGAAAAGGTAGCGACTATAAAGAACAATATTATTATAAATATTATAATTATATAGATGTCTATAACCTCCATATATTACAAATTCATCCATTAACCTCCTATTAATCTCCATAACTTTCTTGTCCGTTTAGTTATTGTAACTAATATTCTCACAATCTTATAAATAGATGTTGTAGTGATCATTTGTAAACACATCTCAATTGAGAATAATACATATATGTTCTCTACTTTCTTCTTCAACTTCTCTCTTATGTTCTTATATTTGTTTTTTTTTTCTCTTTATTTTATAACACGTTATTAGCACAAGTCTCTACCACTTTGAAGATTTTGGAGAGATTAGATTTTATTCAATGGAATATCAAGAACGGTAAAGACCCGCCAGAATTTTCTCCATAATTTTTTAGTTATTTAGAATTTCATTCAAATTTGGTGAGTATTTTGATTTTGGTGATTTGGTCTTGTTTGGGTTAGAAGAAACAAAATTATATATATGTGTTTGATGTATTCATTATTGGTTTTCTCACTACCACCATTCATCTTTATTCTATTAAAACTAAAGTCCAAAAGAAGGTGAGTATTTTAAATTTTCGTATATGCAACATATACAGATTGTGAAATTGAATTGTAACTTTGACTTTTTAATTAGGTTTTTGCATTAGATCAATTTCTAAATTTTATGTACTTTTATGAGTTTTTTTTTTTTTTTTTTTTTTTTTAAGTTTGTTATGTATGAGATTTGAAATTATAAGAATCGAACTAAGCACTCATGGTAGAGATTATAATTGTATGGAAAACAAATTTTGAATAATGTGATGCATACCTACAAACAATATTAATCTCCTAATTTTTAAGTTCTTATTTGTGTGGGAAAAGAAAAAATCATATGATAAATATTTACTTGTGTAGTTGTGGCGTACGTGTGTAAACACAAGCAAATAATCAATTGAATAAAAAAAATATCAATATTCATTCTTGATTTGATCAATCAAGATATATCTCGAGTTTAAATTCTAGTAATTTAAATTGTCTTCAATTTCTTAAGACTACCAAATTCTGAATTGTCATATATGTTTACAATTGTTTGTTACTTTGCATAAAGTATGTTATTTAGGCTAAGGTTGTAAATTATGATATGATTTTAGATTTAATTGAGATGTTTCCTAATTAGTTTATATGTTTATATATTCGAATAGAAAAAATCAATTAGGATATTTATTTTTCATCCTTCGAATTGTTGGAAGTTTTCTAATAGGGATTAAGATTCTCTCCTACTTATATTATCCTTTATCTATTAACATTATCTTCCAATAATACTATCTTTTATCTTTGAAATATTATTAGAATAAATACCCAAGACTATCTTCAATTTTCTTTCGAAAGGTCCAGAATTTTAAAATATTAAAGATTATTTCTTAAGTAAATTAGTTTTTTTCAAAGATTAAAAATAAAGCTTAATGATTCACTTGAGTCATTAATATATTAATTAGCTATTAATTAAAGGATTGATGAATTAGAAATTTAAAAAAAAAATGACTACAAGAGAACTCTGTCTAAAGATTGTTCTGTCTAGGTTGAGGTATTTTAGTTGACCATGAGAGAACACCTCTATGTAGGAACTAACATGGGAGTTAAATTAGTCAAATTTTTATCATATTGATATTGAAATTTCTTCGATGGCTGAATATTTTAATTATTCTCATGTGCTTAAATTTGTGAACTTTTGAAATTTATAGTGGTTATATGTAATTGATTAAATTCTATCATGACAAAGTTTATGAAAGTTATGTATAATAGTTAATTACTCATCCTAAATTTGATTTTGATTTAATGCACCTGAAGTTGCATAATTCAATTTACTGTTCATTGTTTTTTTTATCTTGCACTTGTAGTTGGCATATTTTAAATTAATAAATGCTTATAAACTAATAAATTTTAATCTCTTTTGAGGTTGAATTAAACGAATTAGCATATAATAATGAATTTTGACTAAATAATTTAATATCATTCCCTGAAGTGAATGTTACAATATTTAATAATTGTGGTCGTGATCATATTATAAGGGAAGAAATAATTATTCTATTAAAACCAAAAAAATACAATGTTTTGAAAGAGAATTTTATTTTTCAAATGTGATGCAAAAGAGACAATAATATTGTACCTGTCGTACATTAATAGTCTTTTTGAACATTAAAATCCCCATTAATGAAAAATAAAAATATGAAAGCAAATTTTGAGAATTTATTTGAATCTCTTGAGGAGATAATTTATCTTTTTAACCCCTAAATATCGTATTATTTGGATGTTACAAGTTTCTTAGAATCTCCGGAAGAGATAATTTTTTTTTTTTTATTCACTTGTATATGAGATATTTGGACTGATTTTGAATATCCTGAAGAGAATAGAAATAATTTATATTTATGTTTGCATATAGTGCATCTATGCATATTACACTTAAAGTAGACAATACATTTCCAAAGTTCGAAAGGCTTAAGCGAAAAATCAAATATGATATTAAGTCTGGTAGACTTGATTATTAAAGATTTTGGAAATGAAAATATTATTTTGCCTAGAAGAGCAAGATTTACCATTAATATACTTTATTCTCTTGTAAATAAAAGAGAAATTCAGTAAATTTGGAAGGTGTATGTTATATCTGATATTATTAAGAGAGCTGATTATTATTAATAAGAATGATATATGATATTTATATACTATATATATTGTCTCCTACGGGAGATATATATAGAAAAGTTGTCTACTTTTCTTTCTTAATTGTATTACATACATTCGTGTAATTGAAATATATGTAGCAATGAACTTGAAAGTCATTGATCCAAATACATTTTTATTTGATATGATGAGTCATTTTGGGTCCATAGTGAAAATAAGTATTAGAAATATACATTGACATCCACTGAAGAACTAGAAGATTCTTCAATCTAATAAATTTTCATGTGTGGCTTGTTCTTAAGAGATTAATTATCAAATTCTCACTAGCTAAAATTGAAATTGTACCTCTCCATGGAACGGATTTATTAATCCACCAAGTGAATCATTTAAATACTTTATGATTTTTGTTGACGCATCCAGTTGATGGTTATATTTATCTTTATTGTCATATTGAAACCTTACGTCTACAAGGTTAGTTGCTCAAATAGTTAAACTAAGGGCACAAATTTTATGATTGTGAAATTAAAAAATTTTGTTTTGATAATGCTAGTAGTTCATCCCAAACATTTGATAATTATTATTTTATATTGATTGGGATAAGTGTTGAACATCCTGTAGCTTATGTTCAAATACCAAAGCTTTTAAATCTGTATTATGTTGTATGTTCTAAGCCAATGACTTATGAGCTTATGGCCAGAAAGCCAAATATATTTCATATTCAAGATTTGCAATCAATATTTAAATTATTGTTCCAAAATAGCAATTAAGATGATAGAACAATTTAAAATGAGTCCTCAAAAGAGGTTATAAATTGATGTTGAAATTGATTTCACATCAATTATTAAATATTTTTTAACCCCTAATGGGAAATATATATATATACTGCAGAATTTGCTAGTTGTTATTAATGAGACAAGTTTTCCAATATTACGGGGAAGAATTAAGAAGAAGTTAGAAAAAGAAATTGAATGGAATGCATAAATAGTGTCTGATTTGATCACCATACAAATCACTTTCAATTAGAAGTTCAAAAGATAATTAATTTGTAAAATATTGCAAATCAAATACTAATTGCAAATACACGATGTAAAATTGATATCTCAATGCAACAAGTTGTCTACACCACGCTTGGAGCGTAATAGAAAAATGGGTTCAAAAGATAAAGATCCTCAAAAAATAAGTAGTTAATAATTAAAATGACTCAATTAAGAATAGGGATATTCCAGAATAAATTCTAAAAATGAGCACTCATAAGAATGTCGAAGAAAATGAGGATAAAAACAAGATCTCGATAAATTATGTCATGACATGAAAAAGATGGAACCAAATTTATATAACTTAACAACATACAATTTTGCTCTTGATATTATTTATGAAATGAGTATTATGTACTTAGTTTTATTGAAAAATGTCGACATACAAAATGATTGGCTTATGATTGGCTTATTGGGTTTTTTCCTAGTAAAGTTTTAACGAGGCATGCATTTTATATACTATGGACATATAAGGGGGAGTATTATAAATATTATAATTATCTAGATGTTCATAACCTCCAAGGTTACAAATTCATCCATTAACCTCCTATTAATCTTCATAACTTTTTTGTCCCCTATTTATGTTTGGTTATTGTAACCAATATTCTCACAACCCTATAAATAGAGGTTGTAGAGATCATTTGTAAACACACCTCAATTGAGAATAATACATATATGTTTTCTACTTTCTTCTCTCAATTTCTCTCTTATGTTCTTATATTTGTTCTTCTTTTCTCTCCATTTCATAACAAATATTTTATTTTCTATTTTTTCACTTACATTTTTTGGTCAATTTCAATTTAATTACCACTTTTATTTGACTAACACTACAATATGTATTTTAATTTTAATCATTTAGGTATATTTTTTTATCTCTTTTATTTCTGTTAGATTATATAATATTAAATTTGTGTTCACCCATTATTTTAAACTTTTGGGTCAATCAACAAGTTAAGAATTTATTTCAATATTTTGAAGTTTAATTTTATAAGTATATATTTTAACGTTGTTCAGGATCCCACATTGGAAAAATCAAGAGATATCATACTCTTAATAAGATAGATGGACTACTCCTCCCATTGTTAATTATCTAATATGGTATCAAAGCCCACAAAGTTCAAATGGGTATTTGAAGACCATCTTGGCATGTTGATAAATCCCACATTGGAAAAACCAAGGAACCTTACACTCTCTTAATAAGATAGTCCCATCAGTTTAACTATTAGCGCCGTGGCGCTCTTCAACAGTGCCGTTCCAAAAAAGTAACTTGGAATTAAGTTTCTAGACAGATGTTTCTCACTTTATTACTTTCCTTATTTAGTTTATATGTTCCATAATTAACACAAATAAAATTGATTCGATTCTAGGACTTCACCGTCTTATATTATAACTTGACCCGTACACTTGCGGTTAACACTCAAAGTGCGCATCAAGTTTTTGGCGCCGTTGCCGGGGATCCAAAGAACGGTTTTTGTTATTTAATATTCATTAGAATTGATAGATCTTAATTTGAGGTGTATATTATTTGGTTATTTATTTATTTATTTATTTTTATTTTATCTTAGTGTATTTTATATTTTTTCCTTTTTATTTTATTTTATTTTATCTTTATTTTTTATTTTATTTTGTCAGTTTATGCCTCGAGACAATACTAATATTCTCCCTCTTGATCCCGAGATTGAAAGGACGTGTAGAAGAAACCTAAGGGTTCAACACAATCACATCGAGGATATGGCGGAGAGATACCAAAGGCAATTCGGGACTACTTCCAACCAACATTACCTGCAAATCAACCAGGCATCATAAATGTACCCAATGTCAACAACTTTAAGTTGAAACCGGGGTTGAGCCACATGGCTAGGGAGCTAGCCTTTAGAGGAAGAACCAATGAAGATCCTCACAAGCCACTTACGATCTTTCCTAGAGATATGCGGGACGGTAAAGATGAATGGTGTTTCTAACGATGCAATTAAACTAAGACTTTTTCCTTTCTCTTTACAGGACCGTGCTAAAGATTGGTTGGAAACCATACCTCCAGATAGCATTACAATGTGGGAGATCTTAGCTCAAGCTTTCTTGAACAAATATTTTCCACCGGCTAAATCTCAAAGACTAAGGACGGAGATTGGAACATTCCACCAACTTGAGGATGAACAATTATATGAGGCTTGGGAGAGGTATAAGGATCTCTTGAGAAGATGCCTTCAACATGGTTACCCGGATTGGTTGCAAATTCAACTCTTCTACAATGGTTTAGCAAGCTCAACCAAATCCATACTAGATGCAACCGCCTGAGGCTCAATTTTTTCAAAGAATATTCAAGAGGCGTATACCATACTAGAAGACTTGGCCACTACATCATACAATTGGCCATGCGAACGGTCTTCTCCAATTATCCCAAAAGCCACCGGACGATATGAGATGGACGAGGTAAGTTCTCTAAAAGCTCAATTGGCTTCTCTTACTAATGCTTTATCTAAATTTTCTCAAGGAAGCCAAGTCCAAGCAACTCCATCATCCATAGCTTCCCTTGTGGCCATGGCAAGTCAACAAGAGCCTAGTGAGTTAAAAGTGGCCAATTATGTAGATAGAGGACAATACCGAGGTCAACAACAACTTCCAACTCACTATCATCCCAACTTGAGGAATCATGAGAATTTTTCATATGCTAACAACAAGAATGTGTTGCAAGCACCTCAAGGATTCAATGAGCAGGGAATGCAAGAACATCATCACTAGAGGACATAATGCTTGACTTTGTCAAAGAGTCAAGATCAAGGACAACCACATTGGAGAATTCGGTCCAAGCTATCTCAAGCACCATTCAAAGCCAAGGTAAGGCACTTCAAAACTTGGAGGTTCAACTTAGTCAAATAGCAACTTCCCTCCAAACAATGCAAAAGGGTAAGTTCCCAAGTTGTCTCGAGATAAACCCAAGGGAGGAGTGCAAGGCCGTGATTTTGAGGAGTGGGAAAAAGCTATCCACTCCCTTGATCAATGATGAAGATGATGAACATCCACAACAAGAAGATGAAGCCATCACAGAGGATGTTCCACAAAAAGAGAGTGCATTTAAGGAAAAGGAGAAATCAAAGTCCAACTTAGGGAGTACTTCTAACTTACTTTTTTTGTCCCTAATACTTTACCTTTTCCTCAAAGATTTCAAAAGAAAAAGATTGATGCTCAATTTTCAAAGTTCTTAGACATATTCAAAAAGTTAGAAATTAACCTTCCTTTTGCAGAGGCATTAGAACAAATGCCTAAGTATGCCAAGTTCATAAAGGATGTATTGTCTAAGAAGAAAAGGTATGGAGATTATGAAATGATCACACTAACCGAAGAATGTAATACGACACTAAAAAGGAAATTGCCTCCAAAACTAAAGGATCCAGGGAGTTTCTCTATTCCTTGTCATTTAGGCAATAATAAGGTTACTAAAGCACTTTGTGATCTTGGAGCTTCTATTAACTTAATGCCTTTATCCATGTTTAGGAAGCTCAATGGAGGAAAGGTGCAACCAACTACCATATCTTTGCTTTTAGCCGATCGATCATTTGTTCATCCCTACGGCATTACGGAGGACGTCTTGGTCAAGGTAGACAAGTTTATCTTCCCAGCGGACTTTGTGATATTAGACATGGAGGAAGATGCCGAAGTCCCCATAATCCTTGGGAGACCATCCTTGGCCACCGGAAGGGCCCTCATCGATGTGCAAGATGGCAAGCTCACATTCTGCCTTAACGATGAGGAGGTAACATTTGACATCTATAAAACCCTTAAGCATCCGGGTGCAGAAAGATATGAGCATCATGAGCCAAGCACAAAGGTAACATCGCCTTTCTCTTCTAGTAAGAACTCTATGCATGATAAGCCTCCTTTGAATGGTAAGACTAATAGCATGCTTGATATTAAAGTAGAAAATTCTATGAAGCATGTTTCTAGTTGTGACAATTCTCCTAGTTCTTATTGCATGCCTCCCAAACCTATAATGAATTATGAACAAATTATGGAGAAGCATGATAAAAATGAAGTGGTGAAGCCGGTAAAATCTAAGCATGATGATTATTTAACGAGTCTTGACTATATTAGAAAAGATGATGTCCAACTTGATAATGATTAGTTGACTAACTCACTAAATACTAATGAATATGTTTGTGAGTGTCAATGTGGGCGAATACTAAAAGTTTTAGGTGATCCAAAGCATGAAAGGAAGAAACCACCTTGGGATTCACTGTGATTCGTGAGCCCTGTTTAGCTAAAAGACGTTAAACCAAGCGCTTGTTGGGAGGCAACCCAATTTTATTGCTTTATTTACTTTTCTTTTTATTGTCTTTTCATTAAATCTTGGAGTCACTCATATGCTTTATCTCTCAGGAACGTGGTTTATCACACAAAGTACTCCTTACACCAAGCCTGTTTGGTGGCTTTCCGCTTGCTCTCAGGCTTGTTCTTTCTTTGTTAGATGCTCTTGTGCATTGGGGACAATGCATGATTCTAAGTTTGGGGTGGGAGGTGCCTCTCGTACTTTTATGTGTTTTCTTACCCTGCTATGCATGTTAGTGAAAATTTTAACGATCATATGCATGTCAATTTTTGAAAGAAAAAAAAAATTTTGAAAATTTTATAGCTTTCAAAGTTAATGGAAATGCTGTTTATGGTTGTGTGCCTTGATGTTGATTGCCCATGATGAGACTCGAAGTTGCATGATATATGACTTATTGTAGAAATAGAATAGCACTATCTTAAGTTAAATTCATTTAAGCCCCTCTTAACATCTCTCATATTCTTGAGCACGTAGCCACTTTACTTCAGAATCGTTAACTGAAAAAAAAAGATTAAGTTGAGTGTATTTGGTTGTCACTCCGAAAGGCCCCACCGGTTAGAGAGTGGAAATGCATGATAGCTTGTAATCTTAGACTAAGGAAAAAGAAAAGAGTATACATGACTTGAGAAAAGAAAAAGTGTACACAAAATGTATGAGCTTTATTTGTCTCTCTTTTTAAATGTTAAACTCGTAATGAGTATGCATGGATAGAGGTAAAAAGAGCTGCCTTTGCTGTGATCAATAAGGATGCCTGGGAATTGACTAGGTACGAGTTCTTACAGTGAACGTGTGAAAGCTAGTGCCTCTAGGTAAAACAATGCAAGTTGGGCCCCTGAAAAAAATATATATATATGATGGAAAGGCACCTTAGTGGATATATTACTCACTTGAAATGTATGAAAGCTTGGTGTATGAGCTAGAGTAGGGGGAAAACTAAAGAAACTCTCTTAAGTCCTAATTTGAGTTCTAGCATTTTAAATTGAAGGAGACTTGCACACACACATGGGAGATAGCAAGATTTGGCCTAAATGATTATAACAGTATAGATATGCTTGCATGTTTCTACTTAAGCTCTAAATGCTATTCTCTGAGACATGAGCCAATTGCACACTTCTTCATCTAAACTCCCTATTATTTGATTTTATTCTTTGCTCGGGACTAGCAAATCTCTAAGTTTGGGGTGTTGATAAGCACTTGAAAAGTGCTTTCTATCCTCTCAAATTAAGAGAGTTTATATTAGATTTCACTTATTTGCTAGTGGTTTTCAGGTTAAAATGAGAAATATTAGAAGAAGACACCCAAAAGATCAAAACCGAGCAAGAATATGGCAAAAAAGAGATGAAAAACTCAAAATGGCAAAAATTGGGGCAGCGCCGCGGCGCTAAAACCCAAGAGCAAGATATTGTGCATGTTGCCTTAGCGCCGCGGCGCTCTTCAACAGCGCCGTGGCGCCGTTCCAAAAATTTCAATAGTGCAGCAATGCTATGGACCAGCGCCGCGGCACCAGTTTTCCATAAATGAAAATAGGTTATTTTTGGTAAGTTTTTGGGCGGCCAACTCTATAAATTTGAGGGTTTCCAACAGCCCTAAGTATCGAAAAATGGAGGAAATCAACTATCAATTTACAGACTTAAAGAGGCGCAAAAAGGAGAGAATTGAGTGAGAGTTCATAAAAGAGTTCAAAGAGTGAGTTAGTTGCAAGGAAGAGGAAAAGAGTTCGAGATAGTCGTGGCGCCATTCGAATTCCGACGTGAGAGAGCCAAGGAGATCACAACAGTGCTGCCTCAATCAAGACCCTCTTTTCAGTAGAGTTACCTTTTCTTTACACTCTTTATTTGTTTATTTTGCTTAAACATGTTGCTTCAAGCTATGAGTAGCTAAACTCTTTAGTTTTAGGGTTTTGATGAATTGTTTATGAATTCATGTTGATCTTGTAGACTTTCATGGTTTTGTTGGAATGATTATGCTTTTCATTGTTATTGTGCTTAATTCTTGTGGATTGGCCATCTTCACATGTTAGGTTAGATGTATGATTGAGAGATTGTATGTTTAACTTGATCTATAACGATGAATTGTTGTTAATCTTAATCTATCACGAGAGTAGTTAGGTTGACAACAAAAGTTGCTAAAGACTATTCTTAATGCCATGTAATTTGTATTGGTTTCAAGAGATTAGTAATCAATCGAGTTGCATGAGAAAGTGTTGTTTTTGAGAGAAAATAACTTGGAATTAAGTTTCTAGACTTAGGTATATGAATTACAATAAAATCCATGAAATCTATAATATTGCATGATGAAACAAACAATGATTCATTACCTTAGAACTCTCTTTGACTCTTGTGTTTCTCACTTTATTACTTTCCTTATTTAGTTTATATTTTCCATAATTAACAACTTCCATTCCAATCCTCAAATAAAATTGATTCGATTCTAGAATAGCTGAGTAACATAAACCTTCACAATTGGATTTCCAGTTGAACAATATTCGGACTTCACTGTCTTATATTATAACTTGACCCGACACTTGCGGTTAACACTCAAAGTGCGCATCACCATCTCACTAAACCAATCTGCCTTTGTCAAAGGAAGGCAGATAATTGATCCCTTCCTCATCACCAATGAGATTGCTAACTACTGGAGATTTAGCAAACAGAGGGGGGGGGGGGGGG
>QLSR01001494.1:305032-346443 GCA_031780015.1 Citrullus colocynthis
GGGGGGGGGGGGGGGGGCTTCATTATTAAGCTTGACGTGGAAAAGGCTTTTGATAAACTGAATTGGGACTTTCTAATTTTTATGCTTAAATAGAAGGGCTTTGATGAGAAGTAGATTAGCTGGATATAGATGCGCAAAACAGAGGTCTGATTAAAGGGTTCATTGCGCAAAACAACTCAATTCATATATCACATATGCTCTTTGTAGATGATATCCTTCTTTTCTCTATGGATGAGGCATCTTGTCTCCAAAATCTTCGATATATCATCATGGCATTTGAAAATGCCTCTAGTCTCAAAATTAACCTTGCAAAATCCTCTATTGCCAGTATTAACATTGATGCAAACACAGTTGCCATTGCCTGTGATATTTGGGGCTAGTCCATTCAAAACCTCCTGATGGATTATCTTGGCATGCCTCCGGGGGGAAATCCTAAGTAGAGAGGCTTTTGAGACCCTATCATCGAGCGTATTGACAAAAAAACTCTCCTCATGGCAGCTTTCTTACATATTCAAAGGAGGCAGACTAGCACTGATACAGGCTGTTTTGAGCAGTATTCCAACTTATTTCCTTTCCCTCTTTAAGGCACCGGTGATAGTTTGCAACTCAATTGAAAGGCTAATGAGAAACTTCCTCTGAAGTGACTCTAGAAATCAGAATGGATCTCATCTTGTGAGATGGAATATTGTTACTCGTCCAAAAGACAAGGGTGGTCTTGGTATAGACAGAATTAGAGTCACAAATGAAGCACTCTTGGGTAAGTGGATGCAGAGATGTTTCATTAAGTCCGAGCAGCTTTGGAGATCCTTCATCGACAGCAGATATACCACCTGCAATCCTGGATTGACCCCAGCATGAGCAATTTTGGCAGCGCCAAAGCCCCTTGGTTCCAAATCAGGAAGATGGTACCCCCCATCATTGACCAGATCAAATGGAGTATCAAAAGTGGATCAAACACACTGTTCTGATTGTAGGGAATTGAATCCCGACGGAAGCGTGTGATCGTGTTCTTTGATTTACTGAAAGAATTAAAAATACAAAAGGTAAAGAAAAAATTAAGCATCATACCTTTGCCAATCTATAACTTTCGAACTGATAGTCTTCTCCTTGTAATCTTCCTTTTCCAAGAGATCTTCCTCGCTATGACTCTAGCAAGGATCCAGTTTGTGGGAACCGCTTCTTGAAAGAATGGGAAGAAGAATTTTTTTAAAATTTTTCTAAGAAAATTGGGAGAATTAGTAGAGGAAGATGTTTAGAATAATCGTAGAGATTATTCTTTTTAGAGAGTGCGTTCTATGAAGGCTCCCAAAGACCCTATTTATAGAACTCTATGGGTTATTCCTAATCCTATTAGGATAACCCTTCTACAAAGATTTTAAATTAAATATTTAATAACATCCAATATTAATAAATATCTATCCAAATAATATCTCATATTAAATTGTTTAAAATATTTAGATCGTATTTAAATATTTATTTTTTGCAGAATCTTTAATTTGGATCTCATTCAAATTAAATAATTAATTATTTGAATCCAATTCAAATCAATTAATTAATTTTCCCTCTATCTATTTTCTGCAAAATCTTTAATTTGGATTTCATCCAAATTAAATAATTAGTAATTTGAATCAAATTCAAATTAGTTAATTAATTCTCCTTCTATTTATTTATATGGGTTTTATCCAAATAAATAATTAATTATTTGAATCATATTCAAATAAATTAATTCTCTAGATTATAAAGTTATCATTTAAATCACATTCAAATAAAATTTATAACAAATTATGCAATTAATTGTATTCAATACAATTAATATTTTCTTTCATAAATTTGAACATTTTAAATTTTTCTTTCAACATAGTTGATCCTTGTTAGTCCATAGTGAGCTAGCAATGGGACCTTATGGACTTACCGATTAAAAGCTCCAACGATATGAGATTAATCAACTAAACTCATTAACTACATTAATCAATATTCGTTAACTGTGGGTACATTCCACTAAAGACCCACAAGTGCATGCACTCTTCTCACTGCATATGTATTTCTGTGTCCATGGATATAGACCGATAATAGCAAATTAGACAAGCGTTCGTAACACCAGTTGGCCAAATTACCGTTTTACCCCTAGGTTGCTTTTAAATACTTAAGTACCAGTGCTCCTCAAATGAACAACTTGTTTATGGTCCAACCATTAAACAGAAATCACTATCGAGCCATTGAGAGGGTAGGGCCATTTGTTCAAGTCTGGGAGATACCACTTAAGGGAATACCTATCTACTTACCCTAAAAATGGGAATGAGTGAATTCCATCTTGTATAATTATGTCCTCAACTCCGCACTCGGTCTTGTCCCCAAGATGGTAGGCATATTGAGTCGACAAACGGCCACTCTCACCCATATAAATCAAAGGACAATCCATCGTGGACAGGAGTTCATAATATACTCAGGATTAAGACTAAGTTGCCTAGGCCATCCTATTGAAATAGAAACCTAACTAGTCAACGGAGTTACACCTAGTGATTACTATTTCGTGGTCCGGTCTTATGCAAACTCATTGCATAGGATACCCCCACTCGCATGACATCTACACAAATGTGTTAGATCATTGCGTTTGTATCAAATACAAAATAGGTCGCATCCATAGTGTCACCAGGAAAAGGTACCCAGCCTTATCCCTTACTATAAACCCTTTAGACTGTATCTTGAACATTGATCTCCATATATCCCCACATACAGTTCAAGACTCATAAAACAGCCTAGGATGTTAGTTTATTGGATTTAGGGTTATTAAGACAAAACAAACAAAAACAATTACTAACGCTTATTAAAGCGACACATCAATAACTCTTTATTAATGATTTAATGACAGTTAAATAATTACATTTACAATCTACGAGTTTTAGGGCATAAAACCCAACATTGGTATCACAATTGAGATGGAGGAATCGTGAAAAGAAGTACATGTCCTAGATTTTACAATATCTCTAAAAATAAGCTCATCACCGTCAAAGATGCTTAGAACTCTAGCAAAGAAGCTGGGAACCATCGTTCAGAAGGGCCCTCTTGGATAGAGAGGTGCAGTCATGGACTATGCTCTCCTCTAGCTGGCAGCCTCCAACACACACTGAAGACCTTGACTTAATCCTCTGGAACCCGGGTGATAAAGGATTTTTCTCCATTAAGTCCCTGAAGCAACTTCTGTCAGCAATTGAGAATTTGCCCAATCAACCGGATTTATCGCAAGTGTGGACTTCCCTTATCCCCAAAAAGTGTAAGTTCTTTTTATGGTCCGTCCATCATAAAAACATTAGCACCATTGATAAATGCCAGTCTCACCATCCTTCATTGTCTCTCAACCCTAACTGGTGTGTGCTCTGCAAAAGAGAGAATGAAACAATGGAACATCTCTTTATCACTTGTACTTACACTTGGCAGGTTTGGAGGAATTTTTATAATTTTGTCAATGGAACAACCTTGTCCCCCTCCTCAATAGCAGAAGCTCTACATTCTTTTTCCTTCTTCAAGCCTACTTCAAAAGGAAGAATTCTCTTACAAAACTTGATTGGTGCTACTGTTTGGACTGTTTGGCTGGAAAGGAACAATAGAACCTTCCATGATGGTGGCAAAACACAAAGGCAAATTTGGGAAGACATCCTCAACTTCTCAGCTCTTTGGTGTAAAAAATCCTCTGTTTTTTGTAACTATAGCATAGCTAGCATCTCTCTCAATTGGAGTGCTTTGCTGTAGCTTTTCCTCTACTTTTCTCCTTGTGTTTGTGCTGAACTTATGAGCTTTCCTCTAGCTCTTCTCTATCTTTGTCTCCGCTTTTGAATGAATGCATTTTGGTCTCAGGGCGTGATGAAGGTGCTAGGGAGGTGTCAACTTAGTTGAGATGTCTGGGTGCACCTACTGATCCCTCTTGCCTTGTGATATCTTTCAAGAAAAAAAGACCAAAATAATATTTAATCATTTAAATATCACAATGGTACATAAAAATAAAAACTAAACTAAAGATATAACATGATTACACTTATAATTTATATGATCTAATTAATTAAAAAATATATATAAACCTTTCTTTTTAATAAAATACCTAAATTATTCTCTAGCTAGCTAACAATGTTTTTATATATTTAGAAAAACAGACTTCTCAAGAAAACAATAATGGTAATACCTTATTTTGCTAAAAATAGATATATATTTATCAAATTACTGTTTAAAAAGTTTCATTTTACTTTAACAATTTATAGTTATAGGAAAATGTTAATTTCTTCGGGAAAAAGGAAAAAAAAAATTGGAAAAATCAACATTGGGCGACGTAATTAGAGATTTGGGGGAGGAAATTAGGGCCTGGTCTCGTTCTTTATTCATTTTTATTGAGATATTTTCAAGAAAACAAAAAATACAAGAAAAACAATGAAAACATGGATGATGTACTTACTTTTAAAAACGATTTTAAAAAATAACTCCAAAAATAGTTTATTTTTCAAAAAACAATAAATTGTTTTATCTGTTTATAAACTTTGTTTTAAAAAATTATGAACACGAGAGAAATTATTTATGTTCAACAACAAATTACAAATTGAAAAGTTAACATTTCTTTTTCTTTTTCTTGAAACCAGCTTCTATCTCCAAATTCTGTTTTTCATGAATTTGTAACGAATTTTTTTTTATTACAAAAACAAAAAAATAACAAGGATAAAAGGAGTATAGTAACATATTAGAAAATGATTATACCAGTAATTTAAATAGTGCAACATTGTATACATATTAGTCCTACAAAATATTTATATCTTTCGTTTTCGATAAAGAATTTCTTTTAACTTTATAAAAATTATTTTAAATGACAAAATTGTTGAAAATAGTTACAACTAATAGCAAAATGCACTGTTTATCTGTAGTAGACTGCGATAGATCGAGATAGACAGTAAAATTTTGTTATATTTATAAATATTTTGGTTACTTTTGCTATATTTAAAAAGAGCCATTTATTTTATCTGGTTGGAAATGATTCATTTTTTTCTCTTGTAAAAAAGAATCCTAAAATCTCCTTATACATTTCATCACTTAGTATTTCAAGAAATAAAAAAATCTCTCCACCCTATAATATCTATTTGCTATCTCCACTATCTCAACTATCTTTTTTCCCTCGTTCACAATAACAAGTGAATTCATAATAATAAAAAATGTTATATTAAATTAGTTTTTTTTCTTTTCTTTTTTTTAAATTATGAATTTTAATTACCAAACACAAATTAATTTTCTCTTGTATTTTTAAATTCACAACCAAATACAAGTTTCAAATTTTGAATTCAAAGTTTAAGTTTCTAAATTAAAACCAAACATGTTTTTGTTATAGTTAAAAGAAAAAAAAAATTTGTTTTTTGTTTTCTATTAAATTCATTGTTTTCGAAAACAATTTTTTGTATCACCAATCAAAGGGGCTAGATATTTCAAAATTTTCTATGTGCTAAATTGCTCACTCGTGTGAATAAAAGGAGATACAATGTGATTAACATTTTTGCGTCGTTGAATATAAAAGAGTAAAATTGTAAGTGTATGTTATTGAGAGTGATTTTGAAATCGTGAAAATCAATTTTGTCATGTTTAAAATTACTTTGAAACACAAATCTAATCACATATATTCAATTTAATATTTACTCTTAAATACAATTTTCATATCATCAAAATGTGTTTTGAAGGATGAAAAACATGCTTTATAATTATTTTAAAGTCAACAAAAATGATCTTAACTATGTTAGAACATGCTCTAAAACTCCTTGGAATTTATATCTAGTGATTATTAATTAAGAGACATGCAACTTTAAACCCATTTGGATTAACTTAAAAAATAAATGTTTTTCAAAAAATTTATTTTCATTTAAATTCAAACACTTTTGATAACAATTATTTAAAATAAAAGACACTAATGACTTTTAAAATCCATTTTAACAAATTGTCAAAAACTTATATTTCTTTCCAAATGACTTATTTTTTTAAATTAATGAGATTTCAAACACAGCCTACATGTAACAGTTATAATGATGTAGCCACAACAACATTGAATAATAATTTTTTTCCCGATAAAAGACCCTTTATTCTTCATTCATTCATCACGGCCTTCTCAAATTACGTCCTAAGATATCGTATCCCCACTGACGACAAGAAGCACTACTACGTTGTCTTCTCCAATCTTGAAGCTTGTCTCCCTCAGCCTTTTATTCAGTGCTCTACTCGTTTCCAGCTTTGATTATAACAATGATGGCAAAAACGTATGGAACATTCAAAGTTGGACAACTATACTTATGAAGTATGTTGGGTTTGATTTAACATTTTTATTGTTGTGGTTATTTTACATTGCAGATTTATATTGTATACATGGGGAGCAAGCTAGAGGACCCTGATTCCACTCATCTACAGCATAGGTCGATGTTGGAACAAGTCGTTGGCAGGTTCATACTCATGCAAACATATATATATATATATATATATATATATATATATTTTGTTATAATTTTTTAAGAAAATTTTGTGTTTTGTGCCTAAAAACACGACCCTAAAAAAGCCCTTATACGAATATGATTTTAAGACGAACATTGGACAAAATGAATCTACAATATAAACGTAACATAACTCAGATTATAATGATTGCTTTTTAAAAGTCTAATTAATGACAAAAAAAAAAAAAAAAATGTACCTTTTGAAAATTTATGAGTCAAAATAGAACGAAGTCGAAAGTTCAAGAATAAAAATAGACTCACACTATTCCTTAAATTTAAGGATAAAGGTAGAACAAACTCAAAAGTGTAGAACTCCTATCATAATATAGATTGATGGTTTCGTTCCTAAAAAATACGGCCCTTTGAAGCATTGAATATATATATCATAAAAGTTACAATCTTATGATACCAATGTTTTTCTTTTAACTATATATATTAGATTTCATATAAATCATGGTGAATAATTATTGAAGAAGTTGTATGTTTTGTTTTCATTGCAGCACGTTTACTCCAGAATCTGTAGTCTACACATACAAGAGAAGTTTCAATGGATTTGCTGTAAAACTCACCGAAGAAAGAAGCTGAAAAGATTGCCAGTATGTAATTATTATTCAACATCTTATTATTCCACTTTTTTAAATTGTTGGTTTAGAGTTGGTTTGAAATACCTTTTCAAGTATTTAATTTAAAAAATAAGTCATTTTGAAAAAAAAATACAAGTTTTTATATCTACTTAATAGATTTTGAAAGCCATTAATATTATTTTTATGAAAAACATTTATTTTTTTAAAGTAATCTAAATGAGACGTTAAAGATTAAAACAAAATTTGAGTTATGTGTTCAGGTATGAAGGGTGTGGTGTCTGTGTTTCCAAATGAAAAGAACCAACTTCAAACGACAAGATCATGGGATTTTCTGGGTTTTCCACAAAATGTTCCTCGTGTAAATCAAGTGGAAAGTAGCATTATTGTTGGAGTTTTGGACAACGGAATCTGGCCAGAGTTTTCCAATTTCAAAGATGAAAATCTTGGTCCCATACCACCCAGATGGAAGGGCACCTGTGACAAAGCATTCAACTTTACTTGCAGCAGGTAAAGTAATTTTATAGGCAACAACTACACCCATACATAACATCGTCTGACTGCTACGACAGGCATACTAAACTTTATCTAACCTGAGATGAGGTTTCATCAATTGTTTTTTTTCTTTTCTGTAAGAAAGCATGAAAACTTCTATTAATTAGACAATAAAAACTTTACAAAGTTTCTTTTACAAAACACCAAGATTCATAGAAAACACATTAGCATGATGGAATAAAATGCATATATAACCAAAAGAATGAATTTGATGGTTAGCCCTTAGAGCGACATCCATTCATGCCTCTTATGCTGTGTCATCATTTAAAAAGTCGGTCAAATATAGGATGGGTATACCCTCTAAGTAACTCCCACCTAAGGTAGTGCCCAAATGCATAATCACATGTAACATATCATGAAAACATATGACTGAGACCCAAAACATGAATGTGTCAAAAAATGAGGTAATTGATTACGCTTCCAACATGAATTCTACTGCCCTAATAGAAAGGTGTGGATTTAAGCAAAGCTAACTCATCTGATAATTAGTGGTGGCATGCAATCAATAAAGCTAGAGTCGCATCCAGCATCAACCATTAACATAAACATAAGAGAGGACTAGAAGAGTACAACCATACATACCTTGCTAGCCCCTAACATAAACATAACTTAAGATTGAATAGGTTGAAAGGAGTCCATGGTACATATTCAGTTTAAAAAAAAAGAATTTTGATCTTGACATGATGTCATGAACATACCTAATGCATGAGATCCCTTAAAAAAAACGCGTTTTAAATATGTAACACAGCATCACAAAGGAATGATCACGACATAATAATATTACAACATTACAAAGGCACCTGCCATAAATCACTTAAAGAGAGGGCGGTATAAGGGATTAAATAGAACAATATTGCTTTTAAAAAATAAGAAAATTGGGGAAAACATGCTAATTTTTTTGTCCTTTTGCGAATCCACATGTGAAGAATACGAATTGAAACCAAATTTGATGGACGGACCGACGGAGGCAATAGAGAGAGAATCCCACCTTCCTCATATATTGTTTCCACTCTTCAATTTTTTTTTTCCTTTTTTCTTTTTCTTCTTTTTTTTTATTTATTTTTTTGGAAAAATCTTGTTTCCATTTTCTGTTTTAGTAAGTAAGTCTTTTTTTTTTTGTTCAATTTTCAAAGTTTGTTATTTAAATAATGTTCCAATATTTTAAGTTCTTCTCAATTTTTCTATTGTTGAAATGTTTCTAGTTAAGTTACCATGTTGAAATTTTTTTTAGTGATACAAATCTTTGAAAACTTTATTTTTTCACTTTTAAATGTTGTTGCATTATTTTTAGAAGATCATGAATTTTTTAGTTCTATTAATTTTTAAAACTTCATTTTCAACTTTTGTAAATGAAGAACATAGTTGCATTGTTCAACTTTATTTATTATAAAAGTATTCCTTTAGTTATTTTTTACTTACTTTTTTGCTAATACTAAAATGTATTATAATTTTGACTTATGAAAATTTATAATTTTAATTGACTTAAATTATAAGTGTCACAGGATATTGGTTGAACAAAATCTAAAATAGAGTATAAATTGATACATCAACTAAAGTTCATAATTAAAATTGATACAATTACTAGTTCAAGGTTTAAATTGATAAAACCCCAAAACTTAGAGGTATAAAATGGTATTTGTCCAAAAACAAGAAAATAGTGCTTAAAAGAACTAACATTTAAAAACAAAATAGATTAAAAAAAAAAGTCCAAATTAAAAATAATTTACAAACCTACTTTAAAAAAAACCGTGTTGTTATTTATAAAAATAATAAATAAAAAATTTTAAGTATAAGAATATCTAATAATATACAATTAAGAAACCAAAAAAGAAAATGAAAAAAGAGATTAAAAAACTATCAACAAAAAAGTTTAGAAACATACATTTATTAATATATTTAGCTTAGTCTTTATTGCATTTATAAATAAAGTTAGCTGAGTTTTATAAATTTGAAAGAGTACACCAATCAAAATTTAACTTCAGTCTTTTATTTTTTATATAAAAAGAGCTGAAAATAATAGTACTAAAAAAGTCATGGTCTCCTAAAACTATTGCAACAACATTAAAAAAAAAAGTTGAAAATAAATTTTTGAAAGCTATGTTTTGTCAATTTTTTTTTTAAATACAATATTGATCTATTTAATCCTATCTATTCCTAATTATTCCTTATAATTTGCTCCTATAAAATAAATTACATAAACAACACTACGAATAAAACTAGTTTCTATGAATATAGTATAAAGTTATTTATAAAATTTTTAGTTAGTAAGTTTGGTAATTTTTTCATTAATTTAATAATAATAATAATAATAATAATAATAACTAATTCTTTCATTAATTTTTTTAATCATTTTTATTGTTATAGTATGAAGTTATCAATGAGATACATTTAGTTCGTAAGGAAATATATCCTTATTTTAATAATAATAGTAATAGTGATATTAACAACAATACTTAAGAGAAAAAAAAAAAAAAAACCAACAACAATAGCATTGTAATAATAATTACTAATAGCAATAACAATAATGGTAATAATAATATTAGTTTTATTTTTCTCTCTAACTTACTTGATTTTCCTTCATAAAAAGACCAATAAAATTTATGGGTTCATTTTAATGCCTTAAATTTAGAAATAATCTTCACTGACTAGACTCACAGAAAATTAAATTTAATGTAGAATCTTAATTAAATTTAGAATTCAACATGTAATTTCCTAAAATATTTGTGCGTACAAACTTGGGATGTTATATCGTACCAAAATCTTTATTATCTAATTTGATCTAGGACTTTGGTGTAACTTAAAATACATCTAAGTATTTTTTTTATACATAATATTTAAAAATTTACTCAGTAAAATACAACTATTTTCATATGGTTTATAAATATGCTATCAAATACAATTTGAACAACTATTTATATTGGGATAAAAAGTTTGTAATTTTGTTATAAAAACATGTATGAAAATATTGAAATAGTGGAATATAACATGAATTTTATATTCTATTTCGTATGAATCAATGAAGCTTGGACTCCACTTTATGTTTTTCAGATTCTTTGAATCAAATGGAGTGAACTAATATTTGTTTGATGACTATTTTTAAAACGGTTTTGAATTGTGGGTCCAAATAGTGAAAAAATTGAAAATGAAATCTTAATATACTAGAAAAGATAAACACTTTGTTAAATATAATATTTCATATTGTTATAAACTCATTTGTTTTTCTTAAATTAAAATATGGAGAATGTAACATATAATAAAATAATTATATAATATTATAAAATAATAATTGCACAAAATTCATAACATAACACATCTACCAAGATTGCATTAAAATAATCGAGATATGAACCTAATATTTTATATGGTAATTACAACTAAACGTATTATGAACCATGCTTCAAATTAGAATTTAATTTCTAAATCTACTATTAAATATATATTAATAAAAACATTGAAAACATATGAATGCATTGTTTTCATGTTTCAATTTTTAGATCGACTAACCAAACCTGAACTTAAAATCTTAATGTTTTAATATAACTTGGGAGGAGGAAAAAAAAAAAAAAACTTGTTCTATACCATCTATTTGATTGCTTTGTAGTGTATAAAAAATTTTCACTTTTGTAACCATAATGAATTTATAATTTCGTTGAATTGGTAGGTTTTTTTCTAATCCTTCCTTTGTCATTATATGCTTTTATATTGAATTCTTTCCTAACTCCCTCTTGTAACTACACTTTTGTGTTAATGCAACCGTTTTTAGGGTTGAGATATGATGAGGTGCTATGAATATCTAGTTGAGATATTTAGGTGCACCTAGTGATATCTTTATACTTTAGTATCTTGTTCAAATAGATAAATAAACTTGCTCGCTCTTTCCTTTATCTTTCCCCTAATAAAATTAATTAGCAATTAAAGATGCAAATAATTGGTGTTTTGTTAGAAAAATTATTGGAGCCCGAGCATATCGCATCCGGCGTCCTATTCCCCCTGGTGATGTGGATAGTCCAAGAGATACAGACGGCCATGGAACACACACTGCATCAACAGTGGCCGGTGGTCTAGCGAGGCAGGCAAGTTTGTACGGTCTCGGGCTTGGCACGGCGAGAGGAGGTGTTCCGTCCGCACGCATCGCTGTATACAAGATATGTTGGAAGGATGGTTGCTTCGATGCGGACGATGCCATTGCCGATGGAGTCGATATTATATCTCTTTCGGTGAATGCGAAGGAAGTGCGGCCTTATTTCAAAGATCCCATTGCCATTGAATCTTTTCAAGCAATGAAAAATGGAATATTAACATCCAATTCTGCTGGAAATTCAGGTCCGAAACTCTTCACCACCACAAGCTTGTCTCCATGGCTTCTTTCTGTTGCTGCAAGTACCATCGACAGAAAGTTTGTTACACAAGTGCAAATTGGCAATGGAAATAGCTTTCAGGTCATATTAATATTAATTTTCTATTCGTTTTCCCCTGCTTTTTCCTAGTCTTAAATATTAATTCAATAAGTCTAACACAACGTGTTAGTATCATAAATTACCATCATCCTCGGGCCACCCTGCCCTGCAGGTTCAAATTCAGCCCAACCCCAAGCCCAAACACAATGGACTTAAGGTACTATTTAGGCCGGAGTGACATGAGGAACATGAGGAAGAGTAAACCCTGTAGTGACATAGTTGTTCTCCTAATCGACTACAACTCATCATAATGAACATTCTGCTGTCAAATCCATGGTTAATTCTTGAGTTTGAGTTTTTGGATCGAAGTTTGAATCGATGTTGAATTTACTTGGGTCTATTATTGAATACTAATTATTTAATAAATTTTTTAATAAAAAATATATTTGTAAAATTTTCTTAAGCAAGAGTTATCAAGATTTAGTGAATTTATTTTTTATTTTGCTTTAAATTTTATGTATTTTTTATTGTTTTTACTTGATTATTGGTATTATAAAGCTTAATTTAATATCTTTAAGAAAAAACTTAACTAAAAGCTATGATATCTAAATTAGCAAAAAATTATATGCTTTACAAAAAAGTCTAAAGATTTATTTTTTTACTTATATAAAATATAGTGTATAAAAAATTATACACATACACACAGTTAGGTTAAGCCAGATACGTCAATTAGGTTGGCCAATGGGCTGATCCAAAGATGGTCCAATTAGAGACTAGTCTGATCTTCACAATGGTAATTCATATCAAATTCAACCAATTATTTTATGGGTTCATATATTGTATTGAATAACACTTCTAAGAATAATAATTAGCTATATAACAACATTTTAAAAAGTTGCAAATACAGCCAAATTTATTAATGATACACTTTGTAAACAAAATCTAAATTTTGTTATATTTGACTTTTTTTTTTCAGTTTGTTATAACTGCAAATACTTTAAACTTTATTACTATATTTGTAACTGTCACTTTTATTTATGGATATAATATTTTCACAAAAGTTTACAGGGAGTGTCAATTAACACATTTGATATGAATGGTGAATATCCCCTAGTTGCTGGGCGTGATGTACCCAACACAGGTGTCGATAGCTCTATCTCAAGGTAATTAAATTTCTGTTTCGAAACTATATAATTAGATATATGTGTATATTATAAATAGGAAAATTATTTTAAATGATATTAAAATTGTTGAAACTATTTAAAAATAATAGTAAAATATCACAGTCTATCTGTAATAGATAGTGTTAGATCATAATAGACTGCTATCTGTGTCTATCATGACACAGATAGTAGTCTATCACGGTATATCGCAGATAGACAGTGAAATTTTGTTATATTTATAAATAGCTTAGTTCTTTTTACAAATAATAGCAATTTTGCTATATTTGAAAAGAGCTCTTATAAACATTATTTCCACTAAGTAATCTTTTTCTTTCTTTCGTTGTTTCTTTCATAAAAAATTTCCACTAAAAATCCTTTTACTATAAAAGAAACATCATTTCCACCCATGTATTTCTTTATGTGTTATTTACTTTCTAAAAATATTTTCAAGCCAAAAGGAGCATATAGCTCAAATGGCATATGATATATGTTACGACCAAGAGGTTTATATTTTGAATTATCTCACTTTTTATTGTATTAAAAAAAAGAAAATCTAAATCTAAACCAACAATTTAAAACTAAAAATTATGTTTGTTTGATAATCATTTGGTTTTCCTTTTAAATTGGGCTTGTTTTCTTATAATTTCTTAACAATAAATTTCATCTTTCCTAAGAAACATTTAAATTGATAGCTAGATTCTAAAAAAAATTGACAAGTTTTGAAAAAAACTACATTTTGAGTATTAAAAAATTAGCGTGGATGTTGTAAAAAAAAAAAAAATATATATATATATATAACCAGAAAAAAAAAAAAAAAACGAAATTCATTGTTGTTGCACTCTCATATTTATGTGGGAGTAGTTGTAGGGTTTGAAATAGTAAATAAAAATAACATATTCTAAAATTTGAAACAGAACCTGCCATAACAACTCGGTGAATCCCAACTTAGTGAAGGGAAAAATGGTTCTCTGTGAAAAGCATCTCGATCCTGATGAATTCTTTAACGTCGATGGTGCAGCGGGTGTCCTTATGAAAGAGAAGGATCATGCAATGTCCTATCCCTTGCCTTCTTCTGTTCTCTACCCAAACGATGTCTATACCATTTATGATTACATTGATTCAGCTCGGTATGTTTCTCAATATAAATAGCCTTTCAATGCCACTTTTTTCCCCTAAATTGTTTGAGTTGTGGTTGGCAATTTTATACAATTGAATAGAAACAACTATTATTAAAGAAAGTTGCATATTTCCAGGTTCCATGGAGACACCTTACACTCTTTATTTATTTATATATATATATATATATAAATAAGTTACTTCTCTCATTGGAGACACTCTACACTCTTTATCTCTCATAGTAAATTAGTTTGAGATGGAACCTAATGTTTCTCTAGTATGGTATCAAAGTCCATAAAACTCAAATGAGCACTTGATTGAAAAAGAATAATCAAATCATGCAGGAATGTTGAACTTGAAAAATATAATGTTGAGAATATCCCACATTGAAAAAGTGAAAAAACCTTATAGTTATTGATTTCGAGATGGAATCCCATTTCATCGAATAGCGTATTTATTGAATTATTTTATCAATATTGACAGCGTTCGTTTATTTATTTATTTATTTTTATCAACTTTTGATGAATAGCTCTCCTGCTGCAACCATTTTCAAGAGTACCACACTGCATAATGCATAATGTGTCTGCTCCTATTGTAATTTCCTTCTCATCTAGGGGACCTAATGCTCTAACCAGTGACATTCTCAAGGTTAAATTTATTTGAACTTTGCCTTTCTATATTGTTAGGTTGGGTAAGATGATTAATAAACTAATGTTATGAACTTGCACAAACGCAGCCAGATTTGAGTGGTCCAGGAGTTGAAATTTTGAAATTTTAGCAGCATGGCCTCCTGTTGCGCCTGTTGCTAAAGTTCAAGATTCCAGGAGTACACTTTATAATATAATCTCAGGAACGTCAATGTCTTGCCCACATATCACTGGAATTGCAGTGTATGTTAAAACATTCAATCCTACATGGTCTCCTGCTGCCATCAAGTGAGCACTCATGACAACTGGCAATTATCAGAACCATGATATCACTAATTAACAAATGCTCATCTTTCTAATATGTGATTCTCAGCATGTCCCTTCAAGGTGGTGCATTTTAAGATTCACCAACTCTTCAATCTAATCTCAACTTTTTTTTTTTTATTTTTTTTATTGAATGTTCGTTTGGACTTTGTGGGTTCTAATACTATATTAGATAAATGAACCATCATGGGTTGGCCTAATGGTAGTGGGAACATCAAGAAAAGCTGAAAGGCTAAGGAGTCATGGGTTCAATTCATGGTGGCCACCTACCAAAGATTTAATATCCTACGAGTTTCCTTGACACTAAAATGTTGTAGGGTCAGGTGGGTTTTCCCGTGTGATTAGTCGAGGTGCGCGTAAGCTGGCATAGACACTCATAGATATTAAAAGATATATATATTATATTAGATAAATTGGTATGAGTTGTTAAAAATATCTAACTCAAGAACGGTGAACCCAAAGATGCATCATCTTGTGAGAACATGATGAGGATATCTCACAATCTTTGTAAAATAAATAGGTTGGAGATAAAACCTCATTTTATCTAATATTTATAAATATTAGAGCTTCCTAATCTAGGTTAATTAATTTTGTGGCTAAAGAATAATCATAAAATCTACTTAGGTAGACAATGCAATAAAAATATACAAATTCTATCAACTCTTGCCCTGATAAAGAAGTTAGGATATGCTGTTGAGGATGAAAGATTGAAAAGATAAAAGATAGCTCACAATATTTATATGTAATACAAGCTCAATCATACTAACTACCTACACAATTTATGCAACGACTTTGCTAACTCTTCTCCATTCACTTTGTACAGCTTCGCCCATGAATGCTAGCTTCAATTCAGAGGCAGAGTTTGCATATGGTTCAGGCCATGTGAACCCACTAAAGGCAGTAAGACCTGGGTTGGTGTATGATGCAAATGAAATTGACTACGTGAAATTCTTGTGTGGCCAAGGTTACACCACCGACAAGGTTCAAAGTATCACCGGCGATGAGAGTGCTTGTACTTCTGATGATATTGGTGGAGTATGGGATTTAAACTATCCTTCTTTTGGACTTTCTGTATCTCGTTCGCAAACCTTCAATCAATACTTCACAAGAACTCTCACAAGTGTTGCATCTTCAGCATCCACATATGCAGCTATAATTTCTGCCCCACAAGGCCTTGACATCACAGTGGATCCTAATATTCTATCATTCAATGGCATTGGAGATAGGAAATCTTTCACGTTGACTGTTCGAGGATCAGTGAGCCAGTTCATAGTCTCTGCTTCTTTGGTGTGGAGCGATGGTGTGCACACTGTGAGAAGCCCTATAACAATCACTTCTCGCTAGTTCAATTTAGCCTTTGAAATTAAAAAGGAGGGGGCTTAATGAATAAAAAAGTGAAAGTGTGGGCGAAATCAATTTGTGTTTACTATCACTAATCTATAATATATATTATATATAAAATGGACTATGAGGGGAGGATCTTTGCATCCCTATTTTACCTCTACATCTTTTAGTAATTCCTACTTTTGTCATTCGTTACAACTATTAAGGTTAAAGTGGTTATATATGAATGGTATTCTTTTGTGTATGAGTGTGATGACTTAGATCATAAATATGAAACATCACAATCTAACGGTGGAGATTGTGTTTCAACAGCAAGTCACTTCTTTTTATGTGTGGTAGAAGTGGTAATTACCTGACGATGTGGTATATTTTTTTATGTGTTTGCGAGTGTGGTCTAGACCACAAGTATGAAACACCCTGAACAAAGATGAACAAACAATCACAATCTAAGGATGGAAGTATGTTTGAAAGGAATACCACATGTCCCTTTACCCTTTAAAATTTAATTAATTTCTATTCTATCTTTATGACTTAAATAGTTGGTGGATGGAATTTGTTGCCCAATTTCGTGCTAAATAAATGACTGGCAAGACTGAGTGGACACAGGAAACCGAAGGAATTTCTCTAGTGAATTGAAAACAGTCCTAAGTAACCGAAAGGGGAGTTTGAAATTGTTTGGTGGGAACAAAATTGAAATGCATAAAGTAAAAAACACAAATTGAAGATTGAAGATAATATATTAGAAGAACGTAGCTTGGGTTTTGGCGAAATTTTCCTATTCGGGTACTCGATCATTGAATTCTCATTACCATAATTTAATATTTGTTTGTACTTGACCGAATTAATTAGAAAGACTAACTAATCATCCCAAAGGTCTAATTAGTCCAAATCGAATTGATGATAGGCATGTGAATTCAAATTGTCCTAATTGCATTAACAGCTAAGGGAAGTCAAGTTGTATATCTAGTTTTCAAGCGCCTAACTAAATATTCCTTCGATTCAATCCTAGGTTGGGTTAGAACCATACTCTTCTTTATAAAATTGTAGCTAATCTAACCTATTGCTTTCCAGAGATCAACACAAGATTAAATATCACGTATCAAGCATTAATCTAACGCAATTATCGGACAATCCACACACGTCCAATAATACGACAACAACCACTAAATATTAAAATTGAATCTAACAAATTCAAGCAAATCAAAATTCGAATTCTCATAAAGTACTCTAAAAACCCTAGAAACCCAAGCAAGAAAGAATTACCTTTGCCCATCGTCAACATGCCAATCGGTGGGAGAGAGTTTAGGTACAAGAACAGATGAAAAGATTGTAGAAAATTGAGAGGATTCGAGTTCTAATCGGCTGGTATCAAATAAAATAACCTCAAAATCAATAGTTCTTATTTATATGCAGTGTGCTTTTGAAGCGTTGCGGTGCTGTGTGCTTTGCTGGAATTATGTGCTCTCGGAAAATAGCACTGAGCGTAGCACCATACGGCGCTGCGATGTTGTAGCTACAGGGGCAATATCGTCATTTTGGCCTATTATTTCCTAATTGATACAAATGAGCTCCGTTTTTCCCGAGCTCGATTCTGTCGCTAATGCTCTGTTCTACCTATTAGGTGTTCGAAACCTACAAAATAACCAAATAAAGACACAAAAACAAGGAACAATCTTGAATTAAGTGGAGCAAGATAGCACATTTACAGTGCTATCAAACACCCCAACTTAATTCTTTATCATCCTCAAGCAAGGTAGAGTAAAAATACACAGTCATACAAATCATGCCCACTCAATTATGCAAGGTTCGTTACTCAAGTCTCAACAATCTCCTAGAATTAAACTTACAGTCAACAATGAATCAATTCATAATCAGTCAATAAAGCACAATTTAAAACTAATTCCAAATATATTCATGTAAAAATGAGTTCAAAATCCTTCTAATTAAGTCCTAGCAACCTGGAATGATATTTAATGACTCTCAATTTGTTTTCTCCCTACACTAGCTCATGCACCAAAATCGGAAAAAAAAAAATTGATGTAGGCCTTTTTGGTGTCGCTTCCAAAATACCCAATCAAATAATATTTATAATTGTTGATCTTTACAACTATTACTACTAAAGCTTAGCATTAGCAGCAAGGCCGGGTCGATCTGTAGGGAAGCACAAAGATTAGTTTCTCAAAGCTAACTATTTAGTTAAAGCGATAAATTGGGGAAGGGGGATTGTGTGATTTGAGTTTTGAATATGCATGAAAATAAAGTGCAAGAAAAGTAAAGGATAGATGTGCAATCAAACTAAACATTTTGGCTTAAGGAACGAAATCACCCAATGTAATTTGATCATTGAATTATCAAAGCATGATTTTAAATTCTTACCTATGCGTAGCCCAATTGATTAGAAGGCTAACCATTGGTCAAAAGTATCCTATTAGCCAATTTAATTAGATGAAAAGCATCCTAAACAATTTAACTAGCTACATTATGCTTTAGGGATTATGTTAAGATAAATTTTCAATAGGAAAACCCTAATTAGAAATTCAATACAATTTCTCCTAGGTCGATAAAACAATACTCTTTGTTGTCGACTACAAATCACATGCCTATCTAACCTTTTGCTTCATAGAGATTAACCTATAATTACATGTCACATATTATATGTTAATCTAAAGCGTTGAATTGCTCAATCAAACATTGGTTGTCAATCAATAGTAAGAAAATGTCACTCATAATCAATAAATTCAGAGTAAAACCCATAGACAAGAAATCTCAATCATATTATGAAAATACCCCCAAAAATACAATGGCTTCCTTCAAAATCTCTTAAACTAGAAAACCATAGATCTTACTGTCTGATGGTGGTGGAAAAGATAGAACCCAACATTGTTTTTGCTTGATTACAGGAATAAGATGAAAGAAAATCTAAAAACTAATGTTGCAGATGGATGAAAGGCTGAAAAACGAAGAAAACGAGTGGGTCATTTGCCCAAAATGGCTACCTAGATCCAAAGATATGACTTAAAAATCGAAAATAGATTTTATATCCACGGGACAGCGCCGTGATGCTACGGGACGGCATAGCGGTGTTGTACCCTTTTTTAGCATTTTGTGAGAGCACCGTGCCGCAATGCCATAGGGCGTCGATTTGCTCTCACCTAGGGGTAGTTTTGTCATTTTTTCTTCTATTTGAAGACTTAGATGCCTTTTTGTAGCTCCCAATTGCTTCCAATTAACCCCAAAGACGGTCCATAACGCTTCGGAATGCATGTATTACTCAATAACCTATAAATATAAACATTAAGCACATTAAATATCATAAACAGGCAAGACTAGAGGCACTAAGATATCACATTTTAGGTGCTATCAATAGTTACAACTATTCATTTCAAATAATGTAAAAGATAATATTTCATTAATTGTAATCCTTCTAAAGTTTCTTTTTCCATATACTAATGGAAAATTATTTTAAATGACAAAACTGTTGAAAATATTTACAAATAATCACGATCGCGATAGACTACCATCTCTGTCTATCATGAAATATATAGACACAAATAGTAGTCTATCACAGTCGCTCACAATCTATCGCAAAGAGACAGTGAAATTTTGCTATGTTTTGGTTCATTTTCTTATATTTAAAAATATACTAAAAAAATAAAACTATATATTTTCCATTACCCTAGCTCGTGATAATTGATTATTTAGGTCTTATTTAATAATTTTGTAGTTTTTATTCGAAGTTTTTGAAAATCGTGTTTATAAAAACACATTACTTCCACTATGAGTGTTTTTTTTTCTTACTGTTTGCAAGTATTATCAAAATCCGATCTAAGTCGTGACAATTAAGAAAAGAGTAGTTTTTTTTTTTTTAAAAAATTATATTTCAATTTTTTTTTTGCAACTACCATGTTATATACCGTGTAAATCTTGTTTTTGTTTTTGTTTTTGTTTTTTTTTTGGACAATATGTATTGCGGAGAGATTGAACTTATGTAACATTGAAGTTAATAAGATAAATATTTTATGTTAGTTGAGCTATGCTCATATCAGTTATGTTAAGTTTGTTTATTTCTATAACATTATAGACATGTAAATGATAAAATATGTTTCTCGACCATGAACTATAGCTTGTTTTCAATTTTATCTAATTATTTTGATAATGTTAAAAAACAGCCTTAAAATTTTTAAGGGTAATAACAATAAGCAGCAATTTTAGAGTAATTAATTAAGGATATAGCAATACAATATAGCAAAATTTTCAAACTCTTCATTCATTTTGTTTCGATTCTCAATAAACCCTAAACCCTTATAATATTAACTAGGTATTCTTGTAGGGTTTTATTTTTTTCTTCTTCTCATATTCTCTTCCCAATCTACTGGCCTAATTTTCTATCAAATGGCATCCATCTTATCCGGCTTCAAGAAAACAAAGGGTAGAAGGGAGAAGGGAGTTTTACATTAGTTGAGGAAATATTTAATTGCAAAATTCCACTTTTAAAGCTTTTGGCTACTCATAATTTGTTTCATTGATTTGGGGAAGCAGACCACACAGATTTTGTGGGTTTTTTCTTTCTTTCTTTTGGATTTTAAAAAAATTAAAATGATTCAAATAAAAAAGATAATAAAAACAAACCTATATTATTTGTTTAGGCCACATATGATTTGTAATTTACATGTTTATGCAGATTTTAATATTAGACTATATTTGTGTGTTGTAACCTAACACAACTGTGGTGTATGTGACATATTCCCTTGACATCGCGTTCTTTTTTCACAAAAATATATATATATAATAATAATAATAATAATAATAATAAAATATGACGGTAATATATGCTCATTTTAGGAGTTGTGATTTTTCAGTGGTTTTTCTAATAATTGAAATTTATCTTTAGAAGGAGTCTATCAATGATAAACTTCTATAACTGGTAGGAGTCTACCACTAATAGAACTTTATCACCGGTAAGAATCAATTGATGATATATATATATATTAATTAATTAATTATAGTAACATGTATTGATAGACTCTAATCAGCAACCAAAAAAAAAAAAAAATTCCATGAAACTATATCAATTTACTTACTTTTCATGAAAATAATATCAACACACTTCAAGTCTAATATTGACAATAGACCAGGAAGCACAAATACTTCTAATGATGTAGAGAATCAGTATCAGATACATCTGATACTAATACGTCCAGATACGTGTCAGATACGTGATTTGAAGTATTTATTTTATCTTTTTTAATTTTCAAATACATGTATCTGCTTCCAAATACGTGAAGGGGATGTTTTCCCCCAAATTTACGCCCAACCCACAACTGTTTTATTTAAAAGTTCACTTAAGTCTAGCACCGCAAAACTAAAGAAATTAAAAATCTTCATTCTTCTTTTCGTTCTTATTATTTGAATCACGACTCACACCCCCTCCCCCCTTTCATCCTCAACTTCATTCTTCAATCTCCATCTTCTACTTTCTACTTCTTCCCTACTCTCCGCATGCCATTCGACCACCACTCAACTTTGTCAATGTTGTTTTTTTTTTTTCTCACTCTCGTCTTAAATCTACTTTAATCTGATTTAAAATAAGTATTATAACAATTATGTATAAAAATAATGTATCTTCGACATATCCGTATCTTTGTTTTTTAGAAATTGACGTATCGTCGTATCCTATCATATCCGTATCTCATATTTGTATTTGTGTCTGTGCTTCTTAGCAATAGACTATTATAGTATATCAATAATATGAGTCTATTTGTGATAGAAATCTATTAATAATATAGTTCTATCACCACTAAAAAAATCTATCAGTTTTCGAAGTTTATAACAGATAGTTCTATCATTGATAGTCTTTTATCAACATAGAAAAATTAGTAATGAACTTCTATCAGCAATAGAAGCTAAACAAAAAATCGTGAATCAATCTAATATGTTTTTGATGATATGCTTCTATCATTGATGATGTTTATTGATTATAAAAGTCTATCACTGATAGAAGAATTAGTTGTATTTTATTAATTATTGGAACCAAAAAATATATCATGAATCATGCTAAGATGTTTTCAAGGATATAATTATATCGCTGATAGAAATTTATCGATGATAAGAGTCTATCACTCGTAGACTTCTATTACCGACAGAACCATTTATGATCAATTTTTATCATTTATAGAAAAAAACTGTGAACCACGCTAATATATATATTTTCAATGATATGCTTCTATCACTGATAGAAATTTATCGGTTATAAAAGTCTATCACCAATAGTGTGCTATTATTGATAGACCAGTGATACAAAAATATTCGTGATAAAGATATATCTGTAATAATGTGTTAACACTGATAAACTGTTATTGTATATTTTTTTGATAGAATCATATTAGTATACAAAAATATCGGCAATAAAGACTTGTCAATTAAGTTTGGTATCAATGATAGACTTGTATAAAAGGAGGGGAAATTATTTTAAATTACAAAACTGTTAAAAATACTTATAAATAATAGCAAAATATCAGATTCCATCTATGATACACTATGATAGACAATGATAGCCAGTAAAATTTTGCTATATTCATTTTTTTATATTTCAAAAGAGCCCTAAAATGAGTCTACCAATGATAGACTTCTATCATTAATAGGAGGCAATCAATGATATACTTCAAAAACTGAGAATTTCATAACTTCAATGGATTTTTTGCATTTATTGATCCCACTCCCTTTAGTATATTGATTCAAATAAAAAAACTTAAAAATTCAAATAATTTCTTAATAAATATAAAAACCATAGTTAAAAATTTGAGAGAAAAACAAGCATAAATTTCAAGAAAACTAAAAGTGAAGAGACAGCCATAGGATCTTACTTTATTTAATTTTTAACAATTGTTTTTCTTTTGAAATTTAACTGAGAATTTTTTTTTGTACAAATTGCTTAAAGGATATATATGGGCACGCTGGCGGCCCTTTGGTGCACAAAGCGATCTCTTTTTTTATCATTATGATATCTTCATCTATTGTACTTAAGTAGAAGGCTTCCTTTTAGCCTTTGATTTATTTATTATTATTATTTTTTTTCACTTTGAGCTCTTCTATTGCTCATTTGGTACTTTTCTGTCTTATACTCTTTGAACTCATTTTGAATGAATAAATCGCTTTTGGGTCAAGGATATGATGAAGGTACTATGATCCATCGCTTTCCTCTAATATCTTGCTCACAAAGAGATATGAAAGCATAAAAGGATCAATAGCTACACCTGAATATCTCAATTAGGTGAAAGTCAAACTAAAGAAAGATATTGAGTACACGATCACAAATTTTAAAAAATGAAATAAAACTAAAAACTAACTCGTTACCAAATAAGACCTAAAAACAAATAATTATCAAACGAGACCTGGAGTAATGTAATTAACATGGGTGATTACGAAGGTATTAATGGTGAGATCATGCTGCAAAAGAAGATATATCTACCTGCCAAATGATTCACTTTGACACATATTCGACCGATTCAAACAATATTAAACACAAGTTATTTACGTGCAATTTCGTGTGCTTGTTATTTTATTCATTCTTTCTTTTAAAATATTCTGATGAAGAGGTCGTTTCCTCTCTCCTAACTCTAGAAGTTGAAGTTCTTCAATATATGATTGACTAGACCAAAAATGATTGAAAGGGTCGGCTGCTATATCAATTTTGTAATCAACAAAGAATTTCCTCAACAAATTCGACCGTAGATATGACTTTCCTCAAGCTTAAATAAAAGGCCTCATTGTTTTCTTTTAACTTTCTCAAATTTCCTCTTAAACTTATCACACACACACACACATATATATATTTCAACTCATGGCAATGACGAGAAACACCATGTCTTCTTCTCTGATCTTCAAGCTCGTCCTCCTCCTCGGCCTCATCTCTAGTCTTTTTGCTTCTAGCTTCAATTCTGACAATGATGATGGTCGAAAGGTATTGAACATTGATAAACTTAGATGTCTACTTTTGAAATTATATATACATATATTTGTTTTGTTGTGGTTTTTGGAAGTGAAAATCAAAGGCAAAGCAAATAATGAAAGAAGAGTCTTTTTTTTTTTTTTTTTTAATTATGTTAGAAAGTTGATACATACATGCATATATATATATATACACACATACATATATATTTTCTAATTTGATGTCCTTATATAAACATGGTGACTTATGTAAAACTCTCGTACAGATTTATATTGTGTACATGGGGAACAAGCCAAAGGATGCAGCTTCGACTCCTTCCCATCATATGAGAATGTTGGAAGAAGTCATTGGAAGGTTCATATTCATTTTTTCACAATTTTTTTTCTCTAGAATGAAGATATTTAATATAGTTAATTTTTTTTTAATTGTTTACTTGATGTTTTTATGTTTCTAGCAATTTCGCTCCCGAAGCTCTACTCCACAGCTACAAGAGAAGTTTCAATGGATTCGTGGTGAAGCTCACTGAAGAAGAAGCTCATAAGATTTCTGGTATGTTTTTTTCTATGTGTGTGACTGAAATCAGCTGCAAAAATATACATGAGAAATGTTTGGTACATCCTAGATTACATCCATCCGTTTGCAGCTGACCTAAATGTCCGACCATAATTTATATGTGACACACTATTCTTTTTAAAATAATATTTTTTTTAATTTTTTCTGTCATGGGGTTGGAGTGCACCGTAAAAGATTGGATGCACCCAAGTATTGTCATATTGATTACTCCAACACCTTTAAATTTCTAGTTCTCATCTGGCCATTCTAGGCCTCAAAGTTATTTTCCATATAATTTTATGGAGCATATATTTTCAGCTAAGGAGGGGGTTGTCTCTGTGTTTCCAAATGGGAAGAAGCATGTTCATACGACAAGATCATGGGATTTCATGGGTTTTACTAAAGATGTTCCTCGTGTAAACCAAGTTGAAAGCGACATAGTGGTGGGAGTTTTGGACACTGGAATATGGCCAGAGTCTCCTAGCTTTAGTGATGTAGGTTATGGCCCTCCACCCGCCAAATGGAAGGGCACTTGCCAAACCTCTACCAACTTTACTTGCAACAAGTAAACACACTAATTAATGTTTCTCAATAGTTTTAAATTTCGTTTCTTATGTAGGGAATTCTTCTCAACTAATTGCTTATGATCTTTAATGATGGTGTTAAAAGAATTATGTTAGATTATAGGCTTATTTCTTCATCTTTGAAGTTTGAAGTTTATGTCTATTTGGTATAAAGGTATATAATAAATCTCTAAACTCTTGTCACCAAACTACAATATACAATATTTTTAACACAATTAATATATATCATTACATCATTTTTTTTTTTCTGTTTTTGGTTAATTTAAAGCAATACAAACTCAATCGAAAAAAGTCAATGAATAAAAAAAAAAAAAAATTTTTTTTTTTTTTTCTTTCATTGACTTTTTTTGATTGAGTTTGTATTGCTTTAAATTAACCAAAAACAGAAAAAAAAAATAGATTTATTTATTTATTTAAATTTTTTTAAAAAAATTTAAATAAATAAATAAATCTATTTTTTTTTTCTGTTTTTAGTTAATTAAAAAAAAAACAAAATCAATCAAAAAAAGTCAATGAATGAAAAAAAAAAAAAACTTTTAAAAAAATTAGGAATAAAAATTTTAAATAAAAAATGACTCCAACATTATAAACTAAAATATATATCTTGTCAAGTTTGTTGATTCTTTTATTGGCATAACTAATTTAAAAAATGATTCAAACTAATTGCTAGAAAAATAATCGGAGCTCGGGCATATCGAAGTGACAACTTCTTTCCTCCACAAGATATTCAAAGTCCTAGAGATTCAGAAGGCCACGGGACACATACTGCATCGACCGTGGCCGGTGGTCTAGTGAACCAAGCTAGTTTGTATGGTCTTGCACTCGGCACGGCAAGAGGAGGGGTTCCCTCTGCGCGTATTGCTGTTTACAAGATATGTTGGTCTGATGGGTGCAGCGATGCTGACATTTTGGCAGCGTTTGACGATGCAATTGCCGACGGTGTTGATATTATATCTCTTTCAGTTGGGGGAAGTGAACCGAGGTATTACTTCAACGACTCGATTGCCATTGGAGCTTTCCACTCCATGAAGCATGGAATATTGACCTCCAACTCTGCTGGAAATGATGGCCCTGACTACTTCACCATTAGAAATTTCTCTCCATGGTCTCTTTCTGTGGCTGCAAGCACTATTGACAGAAAGTTGGTCTCACAGGTGCAGCTTGGCAACATGAATATTTATCAGGTGACTTTCTCTCTTTTGTCCCAATCCTTCCAACATTCATTTGAAATGATACCTCTGTTTAGAACATTCTCTCCTGGAATGTTTTCTTAGCATGTTTAAGGGTACGTTTGAGAGTGATTTTAAGATACTTAAGATTATTCCAAAACGTACTTTTAAACATCCAAAATCAATTTTAATACTGTGAAAATTGCATTGAAATTGTAAAATCAAATATTAAATTGGTTTTGGAGTTATTAAAAACATGTTTTGATCCATTTGAGCATAGATCAACTAGTATAAAGCTTGTAATATCAATTTTGAGGTCAAAGATTTGATTACTTCCATCTCTCACACATGTTTTGCAAAAAAAGTGTGTTACAAAGTGATTTTAAACATAAAAAAAAAGGTTAATCATGTTAGAATCACTTCCAAACATACACTTATCTAATAAAAACTTGGGAGATACAATAATTAAAATATTTATTTATTTATTTTAGTGTTTAATGTGGGGGGAGGGATTGATCTATTAAAAACTTAGTAGCTCAAAATAAATAAATAAATAAAATGGCTTACTTACACGATTTAGGAGAAACAAAAACTTGTATATATTTTAGTAAATGACTTTTACTAGTTACAAAATACATAAAAGAAAAACGTCAATATCAAAATACCAATACATGACTCTTTCGCAATACATGAACATTCGTCCATGTAATTAGTGATTCATGTATCTCCATTTTTATATCAATGTATTTCTTTTTCAAGGGGTATGATGCGGGTGCTAAGGGTGTGTCAACGTAGTTGAAATGCTCCGATGTACCTCCTAATCTCATCTGCCTCAAGTATATTTCTGTAAAAAAAAAAAAAAAATAGTGATTCATGCATTATTCTTAACATATTCACACCTCAAATCTTTTGGTCGAAATTACATGTAAACGCCAGTTGAGTTATATCAAATTTACATTCTCGATGATAAGTTTACTATCCTATATTTAATAACAAGTTTTGTTATAATCGATTTTACAAGTCGAGTTTGGATATTATTTTGTAAATTGGAGAGAATACCATTAATTATAATATACAAACTACAAAATTTAATGGTTAATTATATACATATGTTTGGGTATTGGGTTCAGGGATATACAATTAACACATTCGATCTTCTGGAAAAACAATATCCTCTAATTTATGCTGGGGATGCACCCAATATCACTGGTGGCTTTACTGGCTCCATTTCCAGGTATCAAAAGGGACCAAAAATTTATGATTCTAATTTCGAATAGAATTCTGGAATGAGTTTTAGGGTTTTGTTTACTAACATTTCACACAATGTTTAAAATAGATTTTGCTCAGCAAACTCAGTGGATGGCAACCTTGTAAGGGGAAAAATCCTTCTTTGTGACTCTGCATTGGCCCCTTCAACATTCATTTATTTCAGTAACGCAGCCGGCGTTGTTATGAATGATGCCGGTGTGAAGGATCGAGCAAATTCCTATCCCTTGCCTTCTTCCTACCTCGAGACGGCGGACGGCAACGACATCAAAACCTACATGACTTCTAATGGGTACACATGTCGACATTTTCATACAATTGAGATCTTGATATTAACATTTTGGCAACGTTATATGTTTTGATATTGTTGACTTAGATTGATCTTGTGATCGACAGAGTTCCGACCGCAACAATTTTAAAGAGTGATGCAGTGAATGATACGTCTGCTCCTCTAATAGCTTCCTTCTCCTCTAGAGGACCCAATCCCGAAACGTTAGACATTCTCAAGGTAGCCCCGTCTCCCTTCTAAAACGTTGAGAAAACTCTCCTATTGATTTTCATTTGTATTTGGTAGATTAAATATGGGTTTTATCTCTCAACTAATTGACTTTTTAAATGGCTGTGGAGGAAAAAAAGAAGTGATATGCAATTGTTTAATATTGTGCATGATGGCTATTCGATTGAAAAAATAGAAAGATCACCTCACACTCATTATAAGGATAGACGAGTTATGTCTATAGTTGCCAATTAGTTGTTAGATGAAACTTTTAGATACCTATGTTAGGGGTAATTGTAATGGATAGCAATTTTAAAATTGATAATTAAGTCTGTAACAACATTTTAAAAGAATTGCAAATATAGCAAAATCTATCACTGATAGACTCTATTGTCGACAGACTTCTGTTAATGATAGACTATATTATTGGTATGTTACACCATGATAGGCTCCTATTAGCGATATGATTTATCACTGATAAACTTTGACAGCTAGATCTAAATTTTGCTATATTTGTAAATTCTTTTGCATTGTGCTATTTCTACAAATATACTTTGGGTATGATTATTATATTTGCAATTGTTGCTTTATGTAATATGATATCATAGCACATGAAGCCCAAAAGTATATTTTGTCCCTAAAAGAGGGGATCTAACCTAAAAATGATGAAATTAAAGAGACACAATCTTGAGGAGGCAAATGAGCATATTACACTGAAAAGATGATGAGACCTCACAATCTTTATAAGATATGTACGTTACTCTTTTCATTATCAATTGGTTTTGAGATGAAATCTTGTGTTCATCTAATAATTGTGACCTAAAGAGCGATACACTATTTTTAGGAGTCTCACATTGGAAAGATGGAGAGATCACCTCAAAATATTTATAAGATACATGGATTACTTGTCTTATTTTCAATGGGTTGACGTGAGATGAAACTCCATTGGTGCATTTTAAACAATTTTCATATTTTGCTGAGATGATTAGTAGTATTCACCAACTTGGATGCATGCAGCCTGATTTGACAGCCCCAGGAGTTGAAATTCTAGCCGCATGGCCTCCCATTGCACCCGTCTCTAGCGGAGTAATAGATTCGAGGAAAACAATGTATAATATAATCTCAGGGACATCAATGTCTTGCCCACATGCCACTGCAGCTGCTGTGTACGTCAAAACATTCCATCCCACATGGTCTCCTGCTGCAATTAAGTCAGCTCTCATGACTACCGGTAAAGACAAATATTTCAATTGCACAAACCATCTTTAAATTTTGGGGTTTGTTACCATTACAATTCTAACTTTTAATTTGATCAATTAACCTTAATAGTTTGTTAAATTTTTTAAAGAAATATACTAAATAATAGAGAGATCAGTAAATGCACTTGAATACTTCAACTAGGTTGACCTATAGTTTATTAATTAATCAACCCCTATAGTTTGTTAAAATTTTCTATTTACCCGTTCCTGAGTTATATATATATATATGTACTAACATAGGGGAGTTGATTACGACAATTAACAAATTACATGGAGCTAATTGATTGAATTGGTGTAATTGTAACAAATCACATAGTTTGGTAATAGATTAAATTAAAAGTTTATAATAAGTGTAATTGCAACAAATCCCATAGTCGAGGAGTTGGTTTCTGGAAATTTTTTTCCTAATTTTAACGAAATCATCCGCCATTTCTACAAATAGTTTTAACTCACTTTTCTTCCCCAATTTATTTTCCATAGCTATTCCCTTGAATGCTGAACTCAATATACAAGCAGAGTTCGCATATGGTGCGGGCCATATCAACCCACTACAGGCAATAAATCCAGGGTTGGTCTATGACGCCAATGAAAACGACTATGTGAAATTCTTGTGTGGCCAAAATTACACCACCGCCATGGTCCAACGTCTCTCCAACGATAATAGTATTTGTAATTCTGCCAACTTTGGTAGAGTATGGGATCTAAACTATCCTTCCTTTGCACTTTCTTCCACCCCTTCAGAATTCATCAACCAAATCTTCACAAGAACTCTCACAAACGTTGAATCAAAAGCATCAACATATACATCTACGGTTCTTGGCGCTCCACAAGGCCTCATAATCACAGTGAACCCTCAGGTTTTGTCATTCGATGGCATTGGACAGACGAAATCTTTTACGTTAACGATTCGGGGAACTATTAGCCAATCCATAGTCTCTGCTTCTTTGGTGTGGACTGATGGTTCTCACAATGTGCGAAGCCCTATTACAGTATATATTGTCAATAAAGCTTGAATTGGTTTGTGTTTTTTATTTGAACTTGTTTGAGGGACTCTTTACTTGTTGAGAATAAACTGGTCGTCTCTAGTGGTGCAAAATGTAAAATTTGTTTGTTGTATGTTTACTACAATTATTATTATTATATGACAAGATCATGGGATCTCATGGGTTTTACTCGTTAAAGCTATGGTGTTGACTATATATATTTGTTTAAGACTCTCTTGCTTCTTGAGCAGTTTTGTAGTTGTATCAGAATTTGTCTCCATGAGGACTTGTTTTTGTCATCAAGTTGCTGATTCTGCAGAATATTTCCTTCTTTATTTAAATTATTTTGGAAATTAACTTTTCTAAGATGTTTTCCATTTTGGTGTCTTGCCGATTATTTGGGAGAATATTTTCCTATTTTCGGTTGTGCTATTCAAGCTCAAGAAGTTGGTTTGCTGGGATTGTCACTTCAATTACATTTGTGTGTTCGAAAATTATATTGAATTTATAAAAGTTTTGTTCATTGTGCTCTTTGAATAAGATTCTTTGTATTTCTGTAAGTGACGACTTATTCTTCATAGTACTCTTCAAGAAAGTTTCAGTATTACAAAGTTGTTTACTCTCAGGAGGAAGCCTAAGACCAAGCCAAGAAGAGCTTCTTCACACTCAACAGGAGCCTAAGTCGTCTTTCAACGAGGAGTTCTCAAGACTTAGGGGAGCCTAATCTATCATGTGAAGGGAGTTCACAAGAAGAAGAAAAGATATCTTCAAGTGAGAAGGAGTCTCACACACTTAGGAGGAGCCTAGGTGTTGCACCACTAATAATCATACTTAGGGGAAGCCTGGGTACAAGTGAGAGGGAGACTCGCATCTGGGGGAGCCTAGGTGTTTAGCAAAATTAGGCCCTACGTGGGTCACTATGCTTGATGTTATCTACAAATAAGTACAACGTTGTAAGTGTTTATCTAATGTATATTAGTGGACCATCTTTCCCGGGCACACTGCCCTCCAGACATAGGTGGTTTCATCGAACTGTATCATCAACTCCTGTGTGTTTACTCTTGATCTAGTGTCAGCCTCTTTATTGTTGTTTCTAACTATGCTAGGACGTGTTGTGTGACATTTTAATTTAGTTCGTTGAATCACTTTTTTATTTTAATTACTAAAGATGTTTCTATTTTTCATTACTAAAGATGTTACTTGCGTACAAAATAACATTATATAATTACCTAAACATAGGATTTGATTTTAAAACTAGCCCGCTGCGAGAGGGTAATTAACTAGGTGTCTTATAAAGGATAGATGGTGCACTTTTTTTTGGATATTTTTTAATTAGTATTATTATTACTAAAACTATATTTATAAAAATATAGTCCTTTTGAAACTTATTATTAAAATACCATTGTTTTACAGATCATCGTCTTTTCAATGCAACAACTCGTTGAATTAGCACAATGAGTCTATGGAGCATCTTTTCAGCACTCGTTCCCCATCAAAAGTATATGGTCAAAGTTCTATAACTATATCAATGCAACAACTCTTTATCCATCTGACCTTGTCTCCACCCTAAATAGGATCCTCAGCATCAATCCCAACTCCAAGAAAAATACACTTCTAAGTAACATTGCTGGAGCCACTATTTGGTATACCAGGCAAAGAAAAATCTCAGTGGCAGCTGTGGGAAGACATCATTAGCCTTGCCTCCATGTGGTGTACCAAATCAAAAACTTTTTGTAACTACTCTACTTCTGGCATTGCTTTAAATTGGGAGGCCTTTCTATAATTGTTTTCCTCCCTCTCGAGCTTCTCTCTAGCTCGCTTTTGTACTCAAATTTATATCAATGCACTTTTTGGTCCTGGAGTGTGATGAGGGTGCTAGAGAAGTGTCAACCTAGTTGAGATGCCTCGGTGCACCTACTGATCCCTCTTGCCTTGTGAATATTTAAAAAAAAAAATTACGGACCATCGTCTTTTCAAAAAATGAGGTATTAAAAGAATTTAAAGAAAGTTTGTTTCTTGATTAAATGCTAAAAAGAGAAAATTTTAATCTCCTTCATCAAGTTTATTTGTCCATTAAATGCTAAAAAAATGAAAATCTTAACCTTCTTCACCTTTTACAAATCGTCTTAGGAAAGAGGGTGATTTAAATTTAAACAATATTGATAAAAAAAAATTCATTTTTAATCGGTCTCTATTTCTTCTAAATTCATTTTTTTAATCGGTCCTCTAATGAATACTAGATCTATCTGTGTCTATCATTGTTTATTGCTAATAGACAGATATTTTTCTATATTTGTAAATATTTTTCCTCATCTAGCTATATTTAAAAAAAAAAAAAAAAAAACTAACTGATTGACGTATTTCTTTATTAATTTAATTTAATTTACTCAAATTTGTATATCAGTTATATCTAATACTCTGGTATATCTTTAAATTTAGTATATTATCTTCATTGCGTTAGATCATGATATTTCATATCTATATATGGTACTTTAGATCACACTCCAACACAAAAAAATATACCACTTCATATATAACCATTTCGACCCCAAATAATTGTTAACAAATGAAAAAAATAGAGATTAAGCAAAATGACGTTGTAATAATTAAAGCTTTCCCATGCAACCTCATTCATATATAGTATTGATTATTAAGACAGTACACACACAATCTTATTCAAGCAGACACCCCCTTAACTAGAAGGCAACGGACAAACAAATGAAAGAGCGGGAAGGAAGCAAAGAGATTCCATACTTCCTACACACTTTCATTTCTTTATTCATCTTTATTATTTCAAAAGAAAAATTAAGTTATACTTTTAGTGAGAACAACGATTGTTATAGGGCTTCTGACCGAATGTACACCGTCACTCCAAACCAAAGAAGCAGAGACTATGGATTGGTTCACTGTTCCTCGAACTATCAACGTGAATGATTTTCTATCTCCAATACCATTGAATGATATCATAGGAGGACTCAAGGTGATATGAAGGCCTTGTGGGGCGAAAATCCTAGCTCTATATGTATATCCTCCCGGTGCGACGTTTGTGAGAGTTCTTGTGAAATATTGATTGACTGTGGTTTGCGGACTTGCCGTGGAAAGTGCAAAAGAAGGATAGTTTAAATCCCACACTCTTCCAATGTTGCCAGAAGTGCAAGCACTATTGTCGCCAGTGATGTGGCGAACCATGGCGGTGTTGTAACCTTGACCACACAAGAATTTTACGTAGTCGCTTTCATTTGCATCGTATACCAATCCTGGGTCTACTGCCTTAAGAGGGTTGACATGGCCTGCGCCATATGCAAACTCTGCCTGTGAATTGAGCGTAGCACTCATGGGTGAAGCTGTACAAAATAGAAGTGATTAGAGTAAGTTAAATATATGATAGCATGAGATTTTATCTCAAAATCAATTGGTTTTACAACGTGGGATTGGCTCAAGATGGTGCCACTGGGTTCCTCATTCTTGATCGGATCACAATTCCTTTTTATTGGACCAAATACCCATTTGGATTTGATACCATATTTGATAGTATGTGGTTCTATCTCGAAACCAATTGGCGGGGATTCTCACCATTAAAAACTAAATCTAATTTTTTTCATAGTTCAATAGTTTTTTTTTTTTTTTTTTTTTTTTTTNTTTGGATTTGATACCATATTTGATAGTATGTGGTTCTATCTCGAAACCAATTGGCGGGGATTCTCACCATTAAAAACTAAATCTAATTTTTTTCATAGTTCAATATTTTTTTTTTTTTTTTTTTTTTTTTTTGGAAAAGAGAACTTTTTAGTCTCCAAATTTTGTGTTTATTTTCCATTTAGAGTTTTCAAAATGTTACACTTTTAGTATTTAAGTTTTAAGTTTGGTATGAATTTAGTTATTATGTTCCAAAATATTTCTATTTTATCCTTGTGATTTGAGTTTTGTTTCAATTTGATCCCACTATTTCAACACTTACATTTCTAACATTGATTTGCACTCAATAATCACTTTCTATATTTAGTGTTAATGTATATAAATTAATTTTAAGAACTTAAAAGAATTATAATTAATTAAGTTTCACTTTTTTTTCTTAGCTATTAAAATTAATTTTTTATTTTTCTTCATAATTATTTAAAATTAACTAATATACATTTGTGTCAAAGAAGCTAAAAATGAGTATTTACTGAAAATTTGAAGTTAAAAGTGTAAATCACCAAATTGAAATAAACTTCAAATCTCAAGGGTAAAATTATAACATTTTGAAACTTAGAGATTAAATTGAAATCAAACTCAATACTTAAGAACTAAATCGTGACATTTTGAAACCAAATTAGAAACCAAATAAAAACTAAAACCGAAACCTAGAGGCCGAAACAGTATATTTTCTCTTTTTTTATAATTTTTGTTAATTGGGTAATGGTGAATGTCGTGATTTCCTGTTGTCATGAGTGCTGATTTTATAGCAGCAGGAGACCAACTTGGGTTAAATGTTTTGACATACACTGCAACTCCCCTGATATGTGGGCAAGACATTGATGTTCCTGAGATTATATTATAATGCGTACTCCTGGAATCTCGAACTCCGGCAATAGGTGCAACGGGAGGCCATGCTGCTAAAATTTCAACTCCTGGTCCAGTCAAATCTGGCTGCATGTGTGTAAGTTCATGAAACTAATGAATGATCTTATCCAATCCGAAGAATATATATAGTAAGATGCGCGTTTGATAACATTTTTGTTTTCGTTTTCTTTTTTAAAAAAGTAAACTTATTAAACGCTACCATTCTACATATAGTTTTCTTAACCTTGAAAATGTCGTTGGTTATAGCATTAGGTCCCTTGGATGAGAAGGAAACTACGACAGGAGCATATGCATCTCGTGCAACGATACTCTTGAAAATGGTTGCAGTTGGAGTCCTGCCAATCAAATGTTGATAAGAAAACAAACTCAATTTATACCTCTAAACTTTGAGGTTGTATCGATCAAATTAAAACCTAAGTTTTTGTAGGTGTATCAATTTAAACTCTCCTTCAAATTTTGTTTGAAAAAAAAACAATCGTTCAAGACTTGTAAATTGTATCAATTAAACTACTAGATTATCATACATAAATGACTCAATTGAGACCCTTAATTTATAAGATACTCTTTGAAAATGGTCAATGCATCGATTCTTAAACGTATATGTAAATCTTTAAATATCATATTAAAAAATATATGATTAAAATTGATCCTGCATTGATTGTTTTCAAAGAAAACCCTTAATGAGAGTGTAAATAATTTTTTTGTGAAATTTTATGAGTTTAGTTCATAAAATTATAAGTCTTATACGAAAATTTTCCAAATGAAATATAGTGGAAAGTATTATAAATTGATAAATTTACGAATGTTGGGTGTTTAATTTTAGAAAAACAAAAGTCATTTTGGAAAAAATTAGAGGATTTAGCAACCACTAAAAATAGATTTTGAGGGATATTTTAAACTCTTAAAAATGAATTTTTTGAACAACATTTTTTTCCAAATTATTCTAAGGGAGCCCTAAATTGATACCGACGCTAAAGTTCAAGGGTCTGTCAACATTGATAAATTGTTCAATGTAACTTAATTCTAACCTTTATAATATCGTTCAATGCATGATCGAAATAAGGTTTTAAAATTCCTCTCCTACACGCAAGTTGTGAACCAATAATTATATATATAACATATGTTAAAGTATCGATAATAATTGTAACTTCATCAACTTAATTTTTAGAGCCAAAATGACCATATATATATATATATATATAGTTCAATTTGTATAATATTTGTATGAATCTCAATTTCTCGAACCGAGAGATTCATGAATTGGGATCCTAATGCATATAAATACATATGGTCCAATGGGAGCAAGAATTTCCATGAACATTTCATTTCATTTATGAGCAGAAGAACCATTTTCATTTTCAAGTAGTGTTGGATCGATTACAACGTCTAACGGATCCCTCACTCCACAAACAGAGGTTAAAAGAAAAAAAAAAAAAAAAATATATATATATATATATATATATATATAAATTTCTAAGTTGATTGATGATTTAACATAATTATACCAATACCTTGTTGAATGAATGTAGCGGGAAACGTGAGTGCCATCTTGTGGGTCGAGGACAGTAGCGGGCAGGATAAAAGACCTGGCACTGTCGCTCGAATATGCTTGCATTAGGACGCCGGCTACACTTCCGAAGGTAGAGATTACACTAGAAGACATTACGGCATCACAAAGAAGGATTTTACCCCCACCGACTCAGGATTCACCGAGTTATGCCCGCAATATCTCCTTCAAATGTTGAGATATGTTATTTTTATTTATTTATTTATTTATTTTTACATAATTATAATTGACATCACTTTAGTTAGTGATATAAAATTAAATTTATCTTCATCCACTAGTTTAAATTGTTGGGTTGATCGATAATTTAAGATGGTATCAAAGTAAGTGGTCCAAAAAAGTTTTGTGTTCAAGTCTCTACAATTTCCCTATAAGTGAGGGGAAAGTGAGGGGGAGTATTAGATGATATGATTTAAATTTGCTTTCCCCCGCTAGCTTAAACTTTTAGGTCAATGGTTTAATATGGTCGTATCAAAGCAGGATGTCTTGTTAATTCCTCTCCAATTATTATTGATTGCAAAAGCCCACATGAGGGGAGGAATTAAATTTGTCTTTGCCCATCTACTTAAGCTTTTTGGTCAATTGATGATTTAATACTTTGCTCTTGTTTGTTAACCAATTTGTTTTCAAATTTCTTACATTTGCTGCCCTCACAATTTTTCTTTACTATTCTTGTTTTTACAATTTTTACAAGTACATTATTATAAATATTAGCATTAAAAAAAGTTAGGTCTTGTTTGATAACAGTTTAGTTTTTGAAAAATGTGTTGGCTTTCTCGAGGTTTCATAACCACATTTTAAAAAAGATTAGAATAAATATTTTTATTTTTAGACTTTGAAAATTGTACTTTTTCTCTTCGTTTTTATTAATTTACAAATATAGTCCTTTTTTTTTTTAGAAAGAGACTTCATTAGGGCCAAAAGAATAAATAAAGGGAAACTAGAGGAAAGCTCTCCAATTACTAATTTAGTTCTTAAACATTGAGGTATGTGTTTATTTGGTTCCTCAACTCTTAAAATTACAAATCTAGTCATTAATTAACAGGTTTGTGCCTATTTGGTTCTAAACTCTTAAAATTATAAATTTAGTCCTTAACTTCTAATTGTTTAAGTTCACAATCAAATCTAGTAGACACACAAAATTATAAAGATTATTAAGTGATAGAAGTTTCTTGCAGTCTATCACTAATAAATAGTGAAACTTTTTAATATCTGTAAATAGTTTGATATTTTTTCTATTTATAATAATTTTTCTATATTTCTTTTTAATTTAAATAATTGATTAGATAGCAAAATAAAGAAACATGCTGAGTGAGGGTAAGCTTAGTTTTTTTAAAAAACTATATAAAATTAAAATAGTTAGCAAACAAAACACTAAGGGCATGTTTGATAACGTTCCTTTTTTCTATTTCCTGTTTTTGTTTCATATTTTTTAAGAAACGGACTTGTTTGATAACTGCATCCATTTCTTGTTTCTAAATTTTAAGAAATATTTCTAAAAAATGAGGCAAAATTGAGAAACAACAAAAAGTAATTTCTCCTATTTGTGTTTCTATTTCTATTTTACCGTTCCCACAAGTAATTATTCTCAATTTTTTGTGTATTGGTATTACGTGCCCATGGTAACTAACTTCCTTCTACCAATCATGAGTTTGAATCATACCAAAACCAATATTTTTTAGGCTATTTTCAAATATTGTTTTTATTTTTTTGAAGAATTTGTTTTTTCATTACATTTATTTAGACTTATATATTATTTTAATACTTTAATATGTATATTAATTTATTTTATATTTTACAAACTTCAATTTCCAAGATGGTCACTTTTATAATTTATTATTATTATTTTTTATATCTGTTACCATATTTTATATTTCTTTGTTAAATTTTGTTGTTTACAAAAATAATTCTTCTATATTTAAATTTTATTTTAATTTTAAAATTTAAAATTCTCCAATATTTAGATTCATATATTATTTTAATTTAATTTTAAAATTTAAAATTCTCCAATATTTAGATTCATATATTATTTTAATTTTCAATATGTATATTAATTTCTTTCATATTTCAACTTTGAGTATTAAATTTTGTAATATGTGTGTTTATATATTATCATAATTATAATATTTTTAGTATATCTGAAACCGAGTAGAATTTTACAATATATAAATTTTGTTGGCTAAGCATACATTTAGTTTAACTTTAATATCTTACAACCATGGTTTTTACATAATTATATAATTAAGTTGAATTTGACTTGATATCATTTAAGAAAAATTGCTCAAGTTAGAGATGACGGTGTCGTTCAAATTTGGGCAACATATGAAGGATATAACACAACTTTATTGTTATATTTAGTTGTCATCAAGGCTTACTTTTATTAGATGATATAAAGTTTTGATAATATTTTTTTCGATGTTTAATGTATGACATATCTTCTTTTTTTTTATATTATATTGTTACCAAAAAAAACAAGAAAAAAAAAGAAAAAGAAAGAAGAAATAGTTATCAAACAAATTTTTGTTTTTGGTTTTTTTTTAGAAACGGGAAACAAGAATAGTTATCAACCATAGTTCAGTTTCTTGTTTTCAGAAAAGAAGAAACAAAAAACAAGAAACAAAAACGAGAGACAGAAAATAGAAAATAAAAAGATTATCAAACGACCTCTAATTACCTGAGATGGAGCGATGAAAACCTATTTTGGGTACATCACCAGCATAAACCAAGGGATATTTATAATCCATAGAAAATGTGTTGATTGATATTCCCTGCATTTTTCATGAAAATATTATAATCATATAAGTGGTTCCAAAAATATCTTCAATCATATAGCATAAAAAATGTTATATTTTTATAATTACAATGCTTCAAATTACTAAAACCAGCCAAATCTTGCAAAAAATGACATAAGTCATACATCTCACGTGTCAAAACAATTAGACCAATGAGACAATGGTATAATATTGGATTAATATAAAGTTTTATCTCAAAATCAATGGACAATAAAAGAAATAACTTATTATCTCATAAAGATCGTAAGACCTTGTCATCATTCCAATGTGAAATCCTCTTTGATCATCATTCTTGAGTTGGATCTTAATTTTTTGGATGGAATATATAACCATTTGAGTTTAATGTGTTATCGCAAATTGTATGGCATAAACATGAAGTTCTATCCGAATATTATTTGACAATGAGAAAACTTGTGCATGTGAGTTCCATTGTCAAATGGTTATTTTTTCCAAATAAAATCATTGTTGTTAGTTTTTTTTTTTCGAATATATAACCATTTGAGTTCCATTCTTAACGACGAAGACATTATTATTGAACTAAAAAAACTAAATAAATTGGTTAAGAATGCATTTTATTCTTGAACAAAAGTTACATTGTTTAAAGGGTAATTTTTGAATTGGCAAAATTGCTGAAAATATTTTTAAATATAGCAAATTTTGCTATATTTGTAAATAAGTTGGTTTATTTTACTATATTTTGAGATAACCTTTATTTGAATATCTTTAAATAAATTAATTAAGCTTATTTATTTATTTATTAGATCAAGAACATTTAAAGGGTGATTTAAAGGTTGAGAATATATGTCTTCACCATTAAATTCAGGCCAACCTCAATTTCCTCTTTCAACAAAAAAAAAAAAAAAAAAAAAAAAAAACCAACAAATCGAGCAGTAACCTGATGACAGCCACACTATGGAATATTTGGCTTCAACGAAATAGAAGAACTTTTCAAGGGATTTGCAAAAATCAAAACTGCTTATGAGATGACATCTTAGCCTTAGCTGCTCTTTCGTGTTCTAAATCAAAACTCTTTAGTAATGATGATGTATCTACTATAGCCTTAAACTGGAAGCTCTTTTTGTAATCCCTTTGCCTGTCTAGATTTCATTGTATGCGAGTTTCTCTCTAGCTCCTTGTAATTTATTTGTTGAATGAAATCTCATCCGGCTCGGGGGCATGATGAGGGTGCTATGGAGGTGTCAACCTAGTTGAGATGTCCTAGTGCACCCTCTGATCCCATCCCTCTCAGTATTTTGTTAAAAAAAAAGAGAATATATGTCTTCACCATTAAGTTATGTCCAAATGATTTATTTTATTTTTTTTTATTTTCTTAAAAGAAAAATCAAGTTTGCCTACTGATTATATCAGCCTAAGAAATTTTGGATATTGCTCCATTATTGAGGCAAACATTAAACCCCTTCGTAATAAGAGTGATGGCCAAAGATTTTTTCCAACAGTAATACATATCAATTGATCATTATCTAAAAAAAATATATTTGAGTTCTCCATGTAGAGAATACCTCAACTAGTAATGATATATATTTTCGACCAATAGTTTCAGAGGTTTAAAATTTGACCTTTCACTTCATATTTTAAACTTCAAAAAAA
>QLSR01001494.1:347647-368466 GCA_031780015.1 Citrullus colocynthis
AAAAAAAAAAATCCTTACTTGATATATATTTCCATTGCCAAGCTGAACTTGTGTGACAAACTTTCTGTCCATGCTGCTTGCAGCAACAGAAAGAAGCCATGGAGACACGCTTGGAGTGGTGAAGTACTTAGGACCTTCATTTCCGGCAGAATTGGAGGTCAATATTCCATTTTTGCTGGCATGGAAAGCTCCAATGGCGATGGGATCCCTGAAGTAAACTTCTGCTTCCTCCCCACCAACTGAAAGAGATATGATATCGACCCCATCGGCGATTGCATCGTCAAATGCTGCAAGAATGTCGGCATCGGAGCAACCAACTGCCTTCCAACAAATTTTGTACACAGCAATACGCGCAGAGGGAACCCCTCCTCTTGCCGTACCAAGCCCGAGACCGTACAAACTTGCCTGGCTCACGAGACCGCCAGCCACCGTTGACGCAGTGTGCGTCCCATGTCCGTCTATATCTCTTGGACTATTAACATCACCAGGTGGAACTGGGGAGTCGATGAGATATGCTCGAGCTCCGATAATTTTTCTAACAAAGTTTTAAGGATTTCCATGCATGTTTTAGAAATAAAGCTAGATCCATGCTACACATTGAATTATTTCTAGCTCATGGAAGTTCTTTTTCTTAAGGTACATGATAATAGAATCTAATATATATTGTAATTGTTGAAAAAGGAAAATATTTGGGAAAAAAGGAAAATATTTGGGAGTTATTTTAGAATTTATCTCTTTCCTTATATATGTTTTCAATATTTTTTCCTTGTTTAAGTTTCTTATCTCTATTTATTCTTCTTCTTGTAATTCTTTGATTGTATCAAACAAATAAAGAAAAAGAGAAACTTCTATCGTGGTTTTTCTCCCTAATCTAGGGTTTTCCACGTACACCTTTGTGTTATTTTTCTTTCTCTCTTTCAATATGGTATCAGAGTAAGGTGAGGAAACCCTAGCCGTCACTGACGAAAATAACCCTAGGCAAGAACTGCCGCCACCGTCGCCGACAGGATCCGCCGCCGCTGCCACCACCACAAAATCCGGCGTCCAAGCTGCGATCCACGAGTATCTCCGGTCGCTCAACCCAAACGCTGCTGCCGCTTTTGTTCAGAGCCTACTGCCGAAATGGGAAAACCCTAGCGCCTCGCCTCCTCGTATCCACCTGCCGCCATCTGAGAATGTCGGGCTTGCTACTCAAATCTACCGACAAGCCGCCGGCCATCCCGATTTGCGCCTCTCGTCGACCGTCTCTGCCGCACAGCCGCACGTCGAGGAGGTCAAATCTGCGTCTAACCCCGATCGGCGCCTCCATCTGACCAGCGCTACTACACAGCTACCATTTGCAGAGATCGGAAGTTCGTCTGGGTGTCTTGGGCACCCGAGAGTCGATGCCGGCGTCGGTATTCCTCCGACCACCGTGGCTACCACCGGATCTAGTGGTTTCTTTTCTCTTCAACAACAACTCGCCGATCTTCAAGCAAATTTTCAACAACAAATCGCTGCTCTCGGAGCCACACTAAGTGCTTCTACTCGTATGGGTCAAAGTGCAGTAAATTCGAGTATCCCGTCAGATTTACCGTTGTATCCAGTGCATCCAGTAACTACAATCCCGACCATTACACTGACATCTTATTTGTCTGGTCCAATAAGCAATGCCACTGGACTGACTATTGGTGAAAAATTGAATGGTCAAAATTACTTCTCCTGGTCTCAGTCGGTAAAAATGATTCTTGAAGGGCGTCACAAATTCGGGTATTTAACTGGCGACATACCAAAACCAAGACCAGGAGACCCGCAAGAGCACATTTGGAAAGGAGAGGATTCCCTACTCCGGTCACTTTTAATTCACAGTATGGAACCTCAAATTGGAAAGCCCTTACTGTATGCTGCCACAGCTCGAGATATTTGGGATGCCGTTCAGAAATTATACTCCAAAAGACAGAACGCCTCTCGACTCTACACACTGCGGAAACAAATCAACGAATGTAAACAAGGTACTATTGATGTTACATCATACTTTAACAAATTGTCTCTGATATGGCAGGAAATTGATTTGTGTCGAGAACTTGTTTGGGATTGTCCGTGTGGGGGAGTTCAATACTACAAACTTGAGGAAGTTGACCGAGTATATGATTTCTTAGCCGGCTTAAACTCCAAATTCGATGCTGTACGAAGTCGAATTTTGGGACAGAAACCAACACCAACCTTGATGGAAGTCTGTTCCGAAGTTAGGCTTGAGGAAGATAGAACGAGTGCTACGAATACTGTGGGTACTTCCATTACTGACTCAGCTGCGTTCAACGCAAAAATAACTAGTACAACTGGAGACAAGCAAAATGGGAAACCTCCTCCAGTCTGTGAACACTGTAAAAAACCATGGCACACGAAAGATCAGTGTTGGAAGCTACATGGTCGGCCTCCGAATGGTAAACGTCGACCTCCAAACAACAAACCTAATCAGGCCTTGATAAGTGACTCGGAACCATGTCGTCAAGAGAACTACCTAGCTGACAGTGGTACCACTACTCTTGGGGCAATTGCACATTCAGGTATTTCTCCATCCTTGAGTTTACTCAGCGTTACTGGCCAGAAACCCTGGATTCTTGATTCAGGAGCTACAGATCATTTGACTGGAACTTCTGACGATTTCCTATCTTATCATCCATGTGCTAGTAATGAAAAGATTCGAATTGCTGACGGGACACTTGCCCCTGTTGCCGGCAAGGGTCATATTTCTCCTTTCGATGGTCTAATATTACAGAATGTCCTGCATGTTCCCAAAATCTCATATAACCTACTGTCTGTGAGTAAGATAACCAGAGATTTAAATTGTCGTGTAGCTTTCTCACCCGATGATGTTCTTTTTCAGGACTTGAGCTCGGGGAAGACGATTGGCACTGCCCAGCACAATAGGGGACTCTATTTCCTTAATAATGATACTTCCTCTAGGCAAAGCTCTAGGACTAGTTTGTTATCTTCCTATTTTTCAACTTCTGAAACCGACGGTATGTTAAGGCATTTTCGTCTTGGCCATCCCAATTTCCAATATATGAAATATTTATTTCCCCATTTGTTTAATAAAGTTGACATCTCCTCTTTATCTTGCGATGTGTGTATTCGTGCAAAACAACACAGAGTCTCCTTCCCGTCTCAACCTTACAAACCCTCTCAACCTTTCACCCTTATTCACAGCGATGTTTGGGGCCCCTCGAGGATTACCACCTCGTCGGGTAAACGTTGGTTTGTTACCTTCATTGATGACCACACTCGTCTTACTTGGGTCTTCCTTTTAACAGATAAGTCTGAAGTCTTCTCTATTTTCCAACAGTTCTACACCACCATTGAAACTCAGTTTAATGCCAGAATTGCCATTCTTCGAAGTGACAATGGTCGTGAATTCCTCACTAATACCCTCCGAGCGTTCTTATCCACTAAAGGTATCGTTCACCAGAGCTCATGTGCCTATACGCCCCAACAAAATGGAGTGGCTGAAAGAAAAAACCGTCATCTTCTTGAAGTTGCCCGGTCTCTTATGCTTTCAGCCTCTCTTCCATCTTACCTGTGGGGAGATGCCGTATTGACTGCAGCTCATCTTATAAATCGGATGCCTTCTCGCGTTCTCCACTTCCAAACCCCTCTTGACTAACTAAAATTGTCTTATCCCACCACTCGCCTTATACCTGATGTTCCTCTCCGCGTGTTTGGATGTACAGCATTTGTCCACAGCTTCGGTCCAAACCAGACTAAGTTCTCCCCTCGGGCCCAGAAATGTGTCTTTGTTGGATATCCCCTCCACCAGCGTGGTTATAAATGTTTCCATCCCACTTCCCGGAAATACTTCATCTCTATGGATATCACCTTCCTAGAAGATCAACCTTTTTTTCCCGTTAGTCCTTTTAAGGGGGAGAGCAATAATGAAGAGACTAACTATCCAAATTCTCTAAATTCCCTTTATGAACCTACTCTAACAACCCACGACACTATCCTACCCACCAGACAAGTCCCATGGATAACGTACTACAGGAAGAATCTTAGAAAGGAAATGGCGGCCCCTACTGATGTGCTGGCTCCGGTCCAATCATCCGAACTAACACAAGCCCAAGGTACAACTGATCCTGAAAATAATACTACTTGCGTTGAAAATATCTGTGTTGAAAACGATATTGTGGACCTGACAAAATGTTCGGCAGAAGAGGGTAAAGATGATATGACAGAAAATAACCAGGTTGCTGAAAATGAGGCAGTGTCAACAACAGTTGAGGAGAATGAAAAAGGGATAGAATCCCAAAACCCTACTGGAGAAGAGCCTGACAAGACAGGAGAGGGTGATACCAATCTAGACCTGCCCATTGCATTAAGAAAGGGCACAAGATCTTGCACCAGGTATCCTATGTACAGCTTCCTCTCCTATAATAATTTGTCTTCTAAGTTCAGAGCATTTACTGTTAGTCTTGATACTGTAACCATACCGAAAAACATATATGCTGCTATGGAAATCCCTGAATGGAAGACTGCTGTTATGGAAGAAATGAGAGCTCTTGAGAAAAATCATACTTGGGAACGTGTTGCTCTTCCGAAAGGGCATAAACCAGTTGGATGTAAATGGGTATTCACAACAAAGTATAAATCTGACGGAACTCTTGACAGATATAAAGTCAGGCTTGTAGCAAAAGGATTCACTCAGACTTTTGGGGTAGACTACTCCGAGACTTTTTCTCCTGTCGCAAAGTTGAACACAATCAGAGTCCGTTTGTCAGTTGCAGTAAACAGAGATTGGCCTCTCTATCAGCTAGATGTGAAAAACGCCTTTTTGAATGGTGATCTAGAAGAAGAAGTGTATATGAGCCCCCCTCCTGGCTTTGAAGACCAATTTGATCGATGTGTGTGTAAACTTAGAAAGGCCCTGTATGGATTAAAACAGTCACCAAGAGCATGGTTTGAGAGATTCACTACCTTTGTTAAGTCCCAAGGCTTCACTCAAGGACACTCTGACCATACCTTATTTACAAAGAGGTCTGTCTCAGGTAAGATTGCGGTTCTGATTGTATACGTCGATGACATCGTTTTATCTGGAGATAATACTGCTGAAATCAACAAGTTAAAACAGAAAATGGCAGACGAATTTGAAATTAAAGACCTAGGAAATCTAAAGTATTTTCTTGGGATGGAGATAGCAAGATCAAAAGAAGGTATCTCAGTTTCTCAACGCAAATACACTCTTGATTTACTGAAAGAAACAGGTATGACCGGATGCAGGCCTGCTGACACTCCGATCGAGTCTAATGCCAAATTGGGAGAGTCTATTACCAAAGTTCCTGTTAATAAAGAGAGATATCAACGTCTAGTTGGGAGACTAATCTACTTAGCACACACTAGACCAGATATCTCCTATGCTGTCAGTGTTGTGAGTCAGTTTATGCAAGCTCCCTACGAAGAACACATGGAAGCTGTAAACAGGATTCTAAGGTATTTGAAGAGCACACCAGGAAAAGGATTGATGTTTAGAAAATCCGACAGAAAATACATCGAAGCCTATACAGACTCTGATTGGGCAGGATCAGTAATTGACAGAAAATCTACATCTGGGTATTGCACCTTTGTGTGGGGTAACCTTGTAACGTGGAGAAGTAAGAAGCAAAGTGTAGTTGCTAGAAGTAGTGCTGAAGCAGAATACAGAGCTATGAGTCATGGAATATGTGAAGAAATCTGGTTGAAGAAAGTTCTATCTGATCTTCACCAAAGCAGTGAACTACCTATGAAACTCTATTGTGACAATAAGGCTGCTATTAGCATTGCAAACAATCCAGTTCAGCATGATAGAACAAAACATGTGGAGATCGATAGGCACTTTATAAAGGAGAAACTGGAAAACGGAAGCATTTGCATTCCGTATATTCCTTCTAGTCAACAAGTTGCAGATGTTCTTACCAAAGGGTTGCTTAAGCAGAACTTTGATGCATGTGTAAGCAAGATGGGTCTAATTGACATTTACGTTTCATCTTGAGGGGGAGTGTTGAAAAAGGAAAATATTTGGGAAAAAAGGAAAATATTTGGGAGATATTTTAGAATTTATCTCTTTTCTTATATATGTTTTCAATATTTTTTCCTTGTTTAAGTTTCTCATCTCTATTTATTCTTTCTCTTGTAATTCTTTGATTGTATCAAACAAATAAAGAAAAAGAGAAACTTCTATCGTGGTTTTTTCTCCCTAATCTAGGGTTTTCCACGTACACCTTTGTGTTATTTTTCTCTCTCTTTCAATAGTAATTAATATCTACAAATGGAAGGTTATACATCATCAATTTATACAAGTTGAATTTAGAATAACCCAAAACCTGACTAAAATTATATTTTTCCCTTTCATTAAAAAAGTAGGATACCACTTTGCAAGGTTTTGGCAATGGTTTACCTGTTGCAACGGAAGTTTTTGGAGGCTTGGCAAGTTCCCTTCCAGTTGGGTGGCGCAGGACCAAACCCTTCATCGTTGAAACTGGGAGACTCAGGCCAGATTCTGCTGTCGAAAACTCCAACAACTATGTTGCTTTCCACTTGTCTTACACGTGGAACATTTTGTGGAAAACCTAGAAAATCCCATGATCTTGTCGTTTTAATATGTTTCGTTTTGCTTGGGAACACAGGCACAACACCCTCCTTAGCTGTGAAGAAAAAACATTTCTCAAAATGATAACCTCCAAGGGCTAAAATATCATTAACTAAGAATTAAAGGATGTACCAGCAATGTTTTGAGCTTCTTCTTCTGTTAGTTTCACCGTAAATCCATTGAAACTTCTCTTGTAAGTGTATACCACAGATTCTGGTTCGAAAGTACTGAAATAAACATAAACATAAAATTAAACATTTTTCTTCAAATTATTATTCGCTTTTCTTTAATATTGTAATTTTTTAAAAAAGAATGCATATGTTTGAACCTGCCAACGACTTCTTCCAACATTGCCCTATGATGCAAATTAGCAGAATCAGGGTCATGTAGCTTTCTTCCCATATACACAATATAAATCTGCAAGGATAATACTGCACTATTTTGACATGAACACAAAATATTATATATTTTACGTTGGAAATTTAAAAAAATAAAAATAAAAATGGTTGTTTTTAAATTTAGCAAAATGAGTCAAACTATTTGCAAATATAGAAAAATTTCATTGTTTATTTGTAAATAGTTTGAAATTTTTTCTATATACAATGCTTCTCTATTTTGAATTCCCTTAGAATTTTAGTTAAAGTTAATGTACATTCTGTAACTTAAATTTTGTCCTTTCTATTAATTTTTATTGAAATTTGTTAGTTAATAATAACTATTTTTTATACCGTGAATATATTTTCAAAATTTATAAAGGAAATGCTAATGAGACTACGGTTTTGGGTTTTTTTTTATTTTTTATTTTTTGCTTTTTTAAAAAAACGGAGAGCCTATTGTTCTTTGGAAAGACATTGTCGTCAAACTTTGCTTCTATATGTTTCTCTTTTTTGTTTGAACAAAATACTAAGAGAGATGGGATAGGGGAGCACCGGGACATCTCAACTAGGTTGACATCTCCTTAACACCCTCATCATTCTCCAGGCTGAGTAAGATTTCATTCATAAAAAATATATACAAAGAGCTAGAGGGAAGCTCAAATACAATGAAATCAAAGCAGGCAAGGGGTTACAAAAAAAACTTCCAATTAAGTGCAATAGTAGATACATCGTAATTACTAAAGAGTTTTGATTTAGAGTACCAAAGAGCAGCCAAGGATATGATGTCATCCCATATGCAGTTCTGGGTTTTGCTATTCCCTTGGAATATTCTTCTATTTTGTTCGAGCCAAATATACCAAAGTGTAGCTGTCAACAAGTTGCTACTAAGGAGCTTCTATATGTATCTCATACACTAATCAATGAAGTATCATTTTCCAAAAAAAAAAAAAAAAAAAACACTAACAGCAATGATTTTTTAAAACTATATATCGAAATAAAGAGACTAAATATTGGATATTGAAAGTACGGGACTAAAATGGAATGAAACTTAAATTATATGATGGTAAAATAGCAGTATTTTAACAAAAAAAAAAAAATATATATATATATATTTTAACAAATAGACTTGTATAACTAGAACGTCTTTTACCTTTTCACCATCCTTGTGAGAATCCAAGCTAGATACGAGCAGACTAAAAAAGAGACCAAGGAGGAAGAGATTAAAGATGAGAGAAGAATAATACATAGTAGTGCTTTTTCTTGTCATTAGAGAAACCATGATAGAAGGATGTGATTTGAGAAAGTGAAAAATTAGTGCATTTTATAAGAACAAGTTAGCATATACTTCCAAACTTTAAAGTTATTACAATTAAGGTTTCAAAATAATTCAATTGGATATAAAAAGAAAAATATAATTTTGAAGTATTCTTTAATATGTGGCTCCTTAAGAAGGATATATTTGAAATTGTTTTGTTCATTTGTTGTTTATCATGTTGTGGTATGTCAAATTAATTAATAATACTATCAAAGTGACTGTAGCTCAACTGATATATGAATGTATTAGTGACAAGAGGTATGTAGTTCGAATCTTATACTAAAAAAAAAAAGATAAAGATGATTTTTAATCTTTGTCTAAAAGAGGAGAAACTTCCATTTTCCACCATTGTTCTTTTAGACCATCAGTGTGTGATAAATTAGTTATAAACTTTTGTAAATACTTAAGACGTAATAATAATTAGGAATAAACTTACTATTTAAATTTGTATACATACATATATATTAACAGATAACATAGGTCATAGGTTTCTTCTAATAGTTCAGGAGGGAAAGAGTAATTCAAGAGTAATTCATCTACCTTTTAAAGAGGGTGCATGAGAGGTCCCTTGTATGCGGGATCTTCAATGATAAATTAATAATTTAAAAGAATGCAATATGATATTAACTTTTTTATGATTACATTAAACTTAATCGATTTGAAAAATTAAAATACAGAATTTAGTTTTGTGTGAGAAACATATGATAAATTAAAATTAAAACTTTATTAAGAATCAAAATCTAATTCTATGTGAATCTATACTTTTAAAACCCAGTAGAGAAACATGTTTTCACTGTTACAATTTTGGCTTTTCTTGATCATCAAAAAATGTAATAAAAAAAAAAAAAAAAAGCTCATGTTGATGGCTAAAAATTGTCAAGTAAGTTCATAACAAGAAAGCTTGAACTTCAAGAAAGATAGTCTTATTGACAGTCAAGAAACGTAAAAAACAAAACCTTATCTTGACGTTTTTTACTATCAACATAGGTTAGATTGACGTTTTTTGCCCATCAAGGATATGGAAAAACCATCAATGACTTTTGTTGATACTTTTTGAACGTCAACTATTTTTAAAAACCATCAAGTTAACCCTTTTTGTTAACGTTTCTGGCATGTTAAGAAAACTATATTATTGTATGTTTCTATTGATGGGTTTTAAGCGTCAACTATCAACATTTGTTGACATTTTTTACCCGTCAACTATAACAATTTGAGAAAAATAAAATAAATTTCAGGTCATTGGGACCCTTCATATGCAACATGTAATTGACCCAAAACAAATTTTATACTTGCAATTTGCATTCACCCCAAACAAGTTGGATTCAACCTGTATTTTATACACAAACAACAAATATACCAACTCTTATACAATATTAGCTAACTCACAACTACAAACCAACAATTACCCAACTCTTACAAATTACCATATAACTACACAACTCTACAACCCAACAACTTCACAAAACTCCTACAAAGCAACAACTTCACACAACTCCTACAAAGCAACAATTATAAACAATCGAAGCAAACCCAAGAACTATACACAACTCAAGCCAAAGCAACAATCTCACACAACTCATGCAAACCCAACAACTTTACATAACTCCTGCAAAGCAACAACTTTACACTCTTGCAAACCACAACTACACAATGCCTACAAACCCAACAATATCACACAACTCCTGCAAAACAACTTACACAACTTATGCAAACCATCAACTACACAATTTCAAATTTTCAATCACACATTACGCTATCAGAACCAGACAACTACAAAATGTATCATTTCTCCTAAAACCAACAATTACAAAACCAGCTACCAATAACTACATAACTGCACAACTCATACAACAACATAACTCCAAAATTTCAATCACATATCTAAATTGACAACATCATACCATCTCATTGAAGCATCATTATAGCACAAACGAATGAATTAAGTTATTTTCATTAATCAACTAGTAAAATAACTTTTCTACAAACAATTAGTATCTTAAAACTGAAACATATATAAAGCCTAACCCTACCAAACTTGACATATATCACATGCCTCTAAACCTAACAAAATTAACTACTATAAAGTTACAATACTCAAATATAACGTCCTATAAAGTCACAATTTTCAACTCTCTTCGCATCTAATTTCAATTGCTGTAAGTTGTTTGTCTTGTCAACTAAAAATGAATAAGTAAATTATATTGATTAAAAACAATTATACTAAGTGTAAAAATTATAGTTAAAGAAGAAGGTATGAGCAAATGCTTACCACGTTCGTAGTTATTATCAAGTAAGACAATCAAGACCAATCCATTTATTATGAGAGGTCGATTCATAGGTTAACTAACCCGAGAACCGAGGACAGTAAGTCAGTTTGATTTGTTCGGATTCGTACTCACTTATTTATCAAAATCTTCCGCCCCCATCGAATTGAGTATGATTGTATGTGTGATAGCATCTACTATACCAGGAATATCAATGAACTCGATTATTGAAATTGCTGAGGATACCCTTTTTTAGTTTAGCTTCTAGAATCTATTTCTTTCTTTCGAAGTCATTGGATCCTTTTCCTCGTTCGAGAATCTCCTCCCTTCTTCCATTCCGTCCCATCCATTTAGGCCCGACTAGGAACACGCGGATCCAGGGAACCTGGCTAGGCAAGGCGAAAGTCATAAAAGAAATAGAACTCCCAGTCTCATTCCCGGCTAACCTCCACAGATAAAGGTACATGAACAGCCATTTGATCCCTATCAAAGCAAAATTTAAATTTTCGTAATTCATTTGTTAAAAGTTTTACTAATAATTTTTTTAAAATTCTTTCTGGTTAAAGAATCTCTTTCTAGTTGCTCTGGAACAATTAGGAGATTCTCTAGAAGAAATATGAACCGTCAAAGCCAGGCCAAAAATAGGAGTAAATAAGATAACGAGTAAGGATTTTTTAGAGACGTCTAAGCCAACATCTCGAATCCCGCCATCAATAGTCCCATATCCCCGCTTTTAATCAAGATAAATCGATTTTGTAAGATCGGCTAATTCAAAGGGGTTAATCTGGTCCGGAGTTGTCGGAACGAATCACATGGCATCATCAAATGATACAAGTCTTGGATAAGAATCTACAACGCACTAGAACGCCCTTGTTGACGATCCTTTACTCCGACAGCATCTAGGGTATGGCGATAAGAAAACAAATTTGGAATGGGATGAGCTGTGCATGTACGAGTACCTTTAGGGAGTAAATATGCTTGCGACAAGTATGATAAGTCCCAAAAGATCTTTCCGTTTTTATTACTAATATTGGAAAGTGACTTTTTGATAGTTGAAATAAAGTGAATTAGACTTTGATTTGTTTTATCAATTCTTTATTGATTTGCTTCATTATTGGAAATGGATTTAGTAAAAAAAAATTTATTGATTGTGCTCCTATGAGTTACTATGTTATGTATGAACTTCATGGTATAGTACCCACATTTCGCACTACCTGGTTGTTGAGCACACTATATATGTACATATATTTCAACCCATATTAGAAGAAAACAAATATTTTAATCAAACATATAATGTCATTAAATCAAAATTGAATTGTTTACCTTAATAGGAACCCAAGTAACAGGTCAAGCCCCACATAATTGTTCGAACATAAAACATTCTTATGGCCCTAAAAAAATAAACACACAAGTTATCAGATTGTTTACATATAAATAATGTGAGACAACTATTAAAGTGACACCAATACAGTGAGCGAGGAGGAGCGAGTGAGAAGAGGAAGCAGATCTAGGGCTTAACGAGGAGTGAGAAGAGGGCGAACAAAGCATTCGTTGATTTTCCTTTGCAGGTCTAACTAGGGCCGTAGGATCAAGTGGGGTTTAGGAAAAGTGAAAGAGCAAAAGAAAATGGGGGAAAGGAAGAAGAAAGGTTGGGGAGGAAAGGGAAGAGATGGTCGATGGCCCAAAATGACGTTGTTTTGGGCTTTTATTTTGATGGTCAAAGCCAATCAAAAGGTCTACTTTCTTTGACGAGCATTGCCATCAAGGATTCCGCGCGACAGAAATTTTTAGTTTCGCACATATTTTGTGCACCTAAAACCTTAAAAATTCCTTGATGGGTATTGCCCATCAACATAGACCCTATTCTGGATGAGCAATGTCCGTCAACAAAACATTTTCTTGACGTTTTATGCCCATCAACGAATCCAAAAACTGGGAATCCATCAGCATATGTATTTTTTAATTAATAATTATTTTTTAAGCTCTAAATGAAGGTTTTGTTAATGGCCTTATACCACGAACGTCAAGAAAATAAAAAATTTGTACGTCAAGAAAAGCCAAAATTGTAGTAGTATCTATAATTTAAAAAATGATGTGAATGAATGTGTGTTTTAAATGGAGATCTTACTATATTCATTTAAAATGTGTTTTACAAAAAAAAAAAAAAATTGTTCTTTTTTTTTTAATTTTTAATTTTTAAATTTTTTTTTTAAAGTCAATATAAAATGCAATCTTAATCTTATAATTGGTTGGACTGTTTCACTTTTCATCACAATTATTGTAGAGTGACATTATCCTTTTTTAGGTTGCATTTGAATTTTTGGAAACATTAAAATAAAAGGTTGCAGATTTAGTGTTGGCTATATTTTTTAGGGATGTTGTGGCTATTGGTAACCATGTGCTTCATCATGTCCCATGAGATGTTTGTCATCTTGTTCCACGTATCATTCTACAAGATGTTTCTCCTAATGCAATTTATGTCTGAATGTTTTTGTCCACATATGAAAAATTCTGGCCGTTTATTCTTAAGGATTTTTCCTTCTTTTTTGTTGTGCATATTTAAGGGACGATTTATTCTTTTTAGGGTTGCTACTTTGAAAAGAGAGGGTTGTGTGTCGTGTGTTATGTTTTGTGGAAGTATATCGTGAGTATAAATCCTTGGGATTATGAACTGTCGGTCATAGCAAATCTTGAGTGTGTCTCTAGATCATCTTGAAGCATCATCTACAACACGAGAATAGATTCTCTTACATAGGGAGAGCCTAAGTATATCAAGTGAAGTGGTCTGATCATTTGAAGGAGATAGAAGTTCTTTTTGAGAGAGATTCTCATACTTAAAGGGAGCCTAAGTATTCTTTCACTAAATTAGGCTATTTGTGTTCAACGGTAATTGTCGTATAGATAAGTACAACGTTGTAATCGCTTGACATTTTATTAGCGAAATTATCTTTCTTAGGGCACACTGCCCCCAAGACATAGGTGGTATTGCTTTGAACAGGGTTATTGATATGCAAAAACTTGGTGTTATTGCAAGTGCACGGGTCAAGTTATAATATAATAAAACGACCTAAGTTGAGTATCGTTTTTAGGAAATTGGATTGATTATGTTTTAGCTATTTAAAGATTCTTCCAATTTTATCTAGGGGACCAACTTTGATAGAAACAAACTAAACTAATCTAAGAAAGCAATAATAGTGATTGATTATGAAAATTACCAACAGAGAGACGTTTTAGGAAATATATTTTATCAAAGGCATCATTAAACACAATTTTTTGACTCTTGAACTAATTAACACATAATCACTATTTACTAATTTCTTGAAACTAGATAATTAAGCAAAGTATTGAACCTTCATTAACAATCTCTACTATTATTCAACTACTTTCTATGTTTTCAAATGATAGTTTAGCATGCATGATCTAGTCTAAAGCCTACTCGCCAAAGTAAGATTTAAATTATGTAATCATTTAAACATTGATCAAACATTCAAAAGCATAAAAAACGATCATGCTAGAAAGCATAAATGCAAATTATCATTCAAGAAGCAAAGTGTTCGACAAATTAAACCTAAGATTCCATCTACCCCTAAAAGCATGAGAAGTCACTACAACAAATTTGACATTCAATGACTCTTGTACAGTGCCAAAAATAAAGGAGAAAGTGAAAAAAGAGTCATTAAATCCAAAATCACGCGTTTTTTGCAGGAAAAAACGGAGTTTTTCGGATTTGTCGGAATTGATGACTGTTTTTTTGTGTCATTAATTAATGACTAAAAAAAACAGTCATTAAATGTAAGAAAATGAAAAATACGGTTTTGGCGGGAAAAGACGTGAATTTTCAGATTTTTTTTTTACTATTTTGACTTTTTTTACTTTCCCTCCTCTCACTTTCCCTCTTTTTTTCTTTTTCATTTTACTTTTATTTTTACATAAAACAAATAAAAAGTCTCCACTCATTCCTTTCATCTTCCCCACCCTCACCCCACAAAATCCTCTTCCCACAACAAGGCTCCCGAAGAACGACGACGCCGCCGCTGCTGCCTCCCCGACAAGAAGGTTTGGCCTCTATGTTTCTTTTTTGGTGACCATCAGTTAGGAGCAACGACCATGAACAACGACGCCGAGAAGTAGCAACCATGAACAACGATGGCGCAAACGGACCAGATCCATGTTGACGATGAGCTGTAGCACGACGACATCCCTCCCCCATGAGTTTTTTCTTCACCAACAACACTATATTCACGACTTGTTGCATGAGCAAGACATTGGCCACCCACATGCAACCATACCCACCCGATTTGGGCGATTTTGTTCATGAATCTTGTTGGTGGGTTCATTCGCAAGTATGTTATCTTTTAGTTTCAGCTATTGGATTTTTTTGGGATGTGACTTGATTTTGGTCTTTGTTGGTGAAATGTTGTTGAGATTGGTTGTTTGGCTTGGTGATTACTTTTAGATATGATTATTTTTGCATATTGATTGAAATTTTTTTGAACATCATGCCCTAAGTTTTTGTCTGTTACATTTGGTTTTCTTTTGTTGCCGCTACAAGTAATTTTAGATCTGTGCACTATTTTTCTTTTTGTTGTTTTGAAGAAGATTCCTAGGTTTTTGAAAGTGTGCTCGTTTGGCCAAATAAACAAGTTGCAAAGGCTAGTGGTAGTAAATGGAAGTCAATATCCAATGCGCTGTAAGTGAACTATTCTTTCTATTTGTCATTGTAAAATTTGGTTAACCAACTAATTTTCTAGTACAATTCTTGAGCCTATTTATGTTTATGTTGTTGTATCGTGACTCTTAAGTATATTGTGTGTTTTAAAGTTTTATTTTAAGCTTATTTGTATACTTTGTTATTATTGTTTAGAAGCGTTTGGATTTGTTTTAGTAGCACATCAAGTATAATTCTACCTTGGGCATTTATTTGTTTTATGTTAGTATGTTGCGTGTTTTACTTAATTAATTATAATATGCCACATGGATATCTTTATGAGTTTTATTTATATTTTTTTTACTTCTAATTAAGTTTTTTATTGTAGATTTAGATTTCTAATTAAGTCTTAAACTCTTTGTTTGTAGTTATAGATTATTTCATAGTGTTTAAACTAAGTTTTAAGGCATTGGTCAAGGTAAGAACATCTCTTTTGAGTATGATGATTGTTTTGTACTATGTATTGTGAGTGTTATGTTTTTATAATTTCCTTGTTTATAGCTTACTTGTATTAGCGTTGCCAAAATTTATTATTATATATGAAGGTTCATATTTATGTTTGTATGTAATGTGTCAAAATTGTTAGCCGTCTTATTCTTCATGTAAGTGGCACTACTAAAGTTTTTTTGTACTATGTGTTTTAGTGTTGGATATATTATTATGTTTTAATGTGGCATAAATGGTGGATTTGACTAAATTTATGGAATGCCAATTAAGTTTGGTTTTAGTTTTGTCCTAACATTTGGATTACCAATGATATTTGAAGGTTAGATTGGAGTTTTTGAAGAATTTTGACCTATTGTCCAGCGAAAGTAAAGTTGTTTCAGCCAATTTTTTTTTGTAAGTATTTAAAGTTTTAAAGCCCTTTTAGATTCAATATTCAATCTGGTTGTTGGAAATTTAGATTTGAAATATTGGGAATGCTATTAGGATATTAGTACAGTAGAGTGGTTATTAATAAAGGGAATTTGGGGATTTGGATTCTAGTTAGATTATTGTGAATTAGTCCCGTGTGTGTGATAGAGAAAGCCCTCGAGGAAGGCTATACAAGTGAGTATTTTCCTTGAAATATTACAATTACAATCATGCTACTATTTGTTTCTTGTTAAAAAATTTATAACTATGCCTCGACTACGATTACGACCTAAATAACATTCCTAAGTTTTCTTAGTACTAGGTTTAAGGAGAATGAGTTCAAGCTATGATAGTAACCTATCTATGATATGAACTCACTGAAAAGTACGCAAAGTTGGCGGAGCAAAATGAGAAGTTAATGAATCAACTTGTCAAATGGGAAGATAGATGGACCAACGTTCAAAAATTGTTGGGGCAAGGACATGGAGGCGATGGACCTTCAACTTCTTAGGTATTTATTTTTTTTTAAATTAAAGTTCAAAATTATGGTTGTGGCTATCCTGCAGTTACGATAGCCAGTTCATGCATTTAGTACCTTTTTTTATATGTTTAAGTTATAATGTGTTGTGGCTATCCTGCAGTTACGGTAGCCAATTCATGCATTTATGGAGTTGTTTTTGGAGTCAAAGTGTCATTTAGATACTTTTTAGCCATTCTTTGGTTGGTTTTGAGTTTAAAGGTCATAGTTGTGCATTTTGGAGTTGTTTTTTTAAGCAAAGTGTCATTTAGACACTTTTTAGCCATTCTTTGGTTGGTATTGAGTTTAGAGGCCATAGTTGTGCATTTTGGAGTTGTTTTTGTAGTAAAAGTGCCATTTAGACACTTTTTAGCCATTCTTTGGTTGGTTTTGAGTTTAGAGGTCATAGTTGTGCATTATGGAGTTGTTTTTATAAGCAAAGTGTCATTTACACACTTTTTAGCCATTCTTTGGTTGGTTTTGAGTTTAGAGGTTATAGTTGTGCATTTTGGAGTTGTTTTTGTAAGCAAAGTGTCATTTAGACACTTGTTAGCCATTCTTTGGTTGGTCTTGAGTTTAGAGGTCATAGTTGTGCATCTTGGAGTTGTTTTTGTAAGCAAAGGGTCATTTAGACACTTTTTAGCCATTCGTTTTGAGTTTAGAAGTCGTAGTTGTGCATTTTGGAGTTGTGTTTGTAAGCAAAGTGTCATTTAGACACTTGTTAGCCATTCTTTGGTTGGTCTTGAGTTTAGAGGTCATAGTTGTGCATCTTGGAGTTGTTTTTGTAAGCAAAGGGTCATTTAGACACTTTTTAGCCATTCGTTTTGAGTTTAGAAGTCGTAGTTGTGCATTTTGGAGTTGTGTTTGTAAGCAAAGTGTCATTTAGACACTTTTTAGCCATTCTTTGGTTGGTTTTGAGTTTAGAGGTTATAGTTGTGCATTTTGGAGTTGTTTTTGTAAGCAAAGTGTCATTTAGACACTTTTTAGCCATTCTTTGGTTGGTTTTGAGTTTAGAGGTTATAGTTGTGCATTTTGGAGTTGTTTTTGTAAGCAAAGTGTCATTTAGACACTTTTTAGCCATTCTTTAGTTGGTATTGAGTTTAGAGGTTATAGTTGTGCATTTTTGGACTTGTTTTTGGAATCAAAGTGTCATTTAGACACTTTTTAGCCATTCGTTTTGAGTTTAGAAGTCGTAGTTGTGCATTTTGGACTTGTGTTTGGAGTCAAAGTGTCATTTACGTACTTTTTAATTGGTTTGATAATCAAAGTGCACATATGAACTATTTTGGTTGTTTGGGGAGTTAAATTGTTTATTGAAAAACTTTTAGGTACTTTTTATGTTGGTTTGAGAGTATTTAAGTTATATATTTGTTTTGCTCGTATTGGATTAATGTGCTTGAGTTCTAAGGAGATTTTTTTTTTTTTTTTTGTGATAAATATTTCTTGTATTATGTTTCACTTGTCCTTCCCTAAATGAAGAAGTTTTTCATTTGACCCTTATTCTTTCTAATAGACTAATGTATGAGTATTTCTACTTTTTAGTAGTTATACTCCTAAAAGGTTGGACAAGTTACAATAATTATATATTTGTTTTGCTCCTACTATACTATGTTTCACTTGTCCCCCCTGCCCCTAAACGAAGAAGTTTTTCAATTAACTCTTATTCTTTCTAGTAGACTAGTGTATAAGTTAAATTTGGAGGTTATTCATGTTATTAAGGTTAAAAAGTGAGATTATATTGTGATATAATATATATTTATGTGGCTATATTATGATCATATGCATAATTTTTTTGAAAGTGTTCATCAAAGCTTACTTGTATCGAGTCAAATTCTAAAATGAATGTTTTTTTTTTTATAAGGTTCCTGGACAATGCCATTAAAGCAAGGAAGCCCACCAACCAAGATATTTAAATAGGTGTTATATATATATTTTTTGGTAGTATGCCAACACTTAGTTGTAAGTACTGAATTTGTAAATGTTGTACCTAGAATTTGATTACTAGCTACTTTCATTGTATTAACAATTTGAACTACATTATTATATATGAAAGTTATTTTTTATGTTTGCATACATATTTTGTGTTAAAATTGAAGGAAACACAGGTGTAATAACGTGTATCGTGGTAATGGTTTCTATGATATCTGACAAAAGTCATGGGATGTATGTAATTAAATGACCTTAAAAAAATGTCATAGTTAATGTATTATTGACACTTTAAACGTGTCATTATTTGTTTTGCGATGACAGAAGTGAACAGTCAACGTAACTCTTTATTTGACAGAAAAAAGTCAACATTTTCATTTTTTAATGACTGTATAAAATTTGTCATATAAATCGTTTCCGTGACTTAGAATAAATGTCAATATATATTTATTGTTGACTGTGACTAAAAGTCATGAAACTGTCAATGATGACTGATTTCTCATGTGTCATCTATATACTTTAGATGATGGGCGATTAAATGACTAAAAAAAAGAGTCAACAAATGTGGTAATGACTATTTTTTAGAGTCATAGAAGCCTATTTTTGTTGTAGTGAGTTTAGCCTAACATGACTTCCGTAGATGGAATCATATCAAAATACATAAAAGAATTTAATAATAAAAAAAAAGAAAAGAAGAGTTATCCGACTTCCAATAGTGTCTCCGGGATTATTTTGGCCCTCCAATGAACTTCCATCACTCTAGCATCATGAAGACTCCACACTCTGCTCAAAACCCTCTCTCTAGGCCTCAAAAACTCAACAATTCAGTATGGAGGTTGGCCAAAAACCCTAGATTAAATAAGCAAAATTTTCAAAAGTAAAAATATTCTTTCCAAAAATCGTCTGGCACTGCAGCGCTTTTGGACAACATTGCGACACTCTAACCCCTAATCGCAGCACAGTGTGGTGTTCCTTATAGCGTTGTAGTGCTTCAACACGCTTCAAGGTTGCATCGCGACGCTTCATTGCTTATTGCAGCACTTTGCCTTTCTGGAAATTGTGTCAGGGCAACGTCGATATTTTTTGGTTTTTCTCCTCTTTTCTTCCCTTCTTTTGATCCTTTGCTCGATTTTGACCTCTTTGGGCATATTTAGGTCCTCTTTAGCCCATTTTGACATTAAATCTTCATCTCGAGCATAACCTTGCAATCACTGGCAAAACATATCAAATCTTATAAAATCTCATTTAAAACCATTCTAAATCTAAGGAAAATAATGCACGTACAATTTGAGTGCATTTCAGTTACCAAACCTTGTGTTATGTTCTTTAGTTTATTTATTTGCACTTTATTTTATTTTCTAAGGATTCCTGTAACATTGTGTGTAAATTGCTACTGTGTATATTAGATAACCCTTCTTTCAACAAAAACGAGCTCATCGAAGTCGATGCATTAATATTGATGCTGACAAAGAAGAAGAAAAGAATGAATGTTTAACTATGATTTCACACTATTTTTGCCTGTTCTCTTATGGCAATCCATTGGTTTTTAGTTCATAGGTTGTATGTTTTGTATGGAATTCATTGTTTTGTAGTTATTTTTCACCATCTTTCGTAATATTATCTACAACTTAATGTTGATTTGTCTTTATACTAATTTCTTTAATATATTAGTATACTAAATACAAATGTTGTTTTGTCTTTTATATTTTGGAGGGATGATTCATCCTTTCCTTCAAGCGAAGGATTTCTATTTGTTCTTTTTTTTCTTTAATAACGGTAAACCTATTAGTTCAACTAATTTGTACCATAAATTTTTAATTTCATCAAATTCGACTCTAAACTTAAATAGATATTATAAATTTTACTCTCAAATTAATTTATGATAAGTCGCCTCCTAATTTTAACATAAAAATCTTTATAAACTCATCAATAAAATAAATTAGTTTTGTGCAAAAATATGTTTCCATGGAATAATATTTTGTAAAATTCATAAATTTCAATAAAAAATAGTTCTAATGTGGTTGTTCTCTAATTTTATTTTTTTTTTATCAACAATTACATATCGTATATGTGCTTTATGATTAATTCTTTCGTGAAATAAAAAATGTAGTTGTCGGTCTTCATGGGTGGTTGTGGTTAACAGAAAAGAGAAACTTTTTTCAATTGATGATTTGGAGCAAGAACTTATAAATGGTTGTTTTAATATAATACCTTAACTTAAAAAAAAAAAAAAAAAAAAAAAAAAAAAAAAAAAAAAAA